>OX451739.1:1273615658-1273787681 GCA_948472305.1 Vicia faba
CCTCTCTGCAAATCACGGGATTTCTCCCGTTTCACAAAGAGGGATGAATGTTTGTTTGCTAACTTGGAATGCACAAAGTGAAAAAAAATGCAAAGTTTGTCAACATGCTGCATATTTCAAAACAAACAGGATGGCCTAACCACAAGTCCAAACTGAATCACAAATCCCAAACTATCCAAAAAGCTGCCAAAGATATCAAAGATATCAAAGATACAAAAGTACAAGAAGCTGTCAAAAAGAGATATGCAAATATGCAGAGAAGACATAAAGTGCAGAATTAAACCACATGTGCAAGCAACATAATTCATTTCATCATGTCCCAATGCTGCCCTTTCAGAATAAAGTACACACAAAACATTGTTTATATTTTAAAGTGTACTGGAGAGAGAAAGAAGAGAGCAAAAAGAAAGCAAGTTTGCAGGCTTAAGGCT
Organism: Vicia faba; assembly: GCA_948472305.1. Taxonomy (NCBI): domain Eukaryota; kingdom Viridiplantae; phylum Streptophyta; class Magnoliopsida; order Fabales; family Fabaceae; genus Vicia; species Vicia faba. Next base: position 1,273,616,090 of record OX451739.1, read on the forward strand.
TTAGGCATGAGAAACAAATATAAAACAACTGCAATAACACAGTGGACAAAAAGGCAAAAAGAGGAGGAAAAGTTAAAAAGGCCACAACCTGTAATCCCTTTAAAAAACGAGATAAACACCAAGCCTTGGCCTGATAAGAAAGAAAACAAAATACACAACCTGCTGTCCAGACCCCAGCATAACCAATATAACCACAAGCATATCAAACCAAAAAGCCAGTTTACAAGACCACTGTCAAACTAAAGCCAGTAACATCAAACCTGCATTAAACCTGATAGCCTCAATCAAAGCTCTAATCCTGCATTAAGCCTAAAGAACCAGCAAGGCCATAAACTGCATTCCATGGCCTTAAACCAGTAAACCATTAACAAACCTGAACTAATCAAGAAACCTGCATTAACTGAAGCCAAAAGCCTCGAGCCTTACAACCAAAAACCTAAACCCCTGTCAAAAGAACAAACCTGCAAAGCCAGTTTACAAAACCATAATGCCAATCAAACAACCAACCTGCTAAGCCTTAGCCATGCCAAAAGCCTCAAAAACCTACTGAAGCATAAACTCCCACAAGGCGACGACCTGTAAACCTTGCAAGTCTCAAGGCCAAAACCAACGTTTCAAAGGCCACAACCATCAAAACCCTGTCCAACCTTAACCATCAAACAACAAACCTGTGTATGCCTAAAAGCCTGAACCACTGTAAACTCCAAACAAAAAGCATGCCAAACCCACAGACCCCCTCAGAACGGTGTCCATCATTGGGGTAAAAATATACAACATACAAAACTACTCAAAACGCATACTCAGGCAACCAAACCCTCAAGGCCCTCAGAATACTCATCATAGGGCATTTCAACAAGCACAAAGGCATCAATCTCAGCATACAACAAACATATTCAAAGGAAAGCCAAAGAGTCAGAGAAGAAGAAAAGAAGATATATATTAAGCTTTCAGACAAACATCACAAAGCCAAAAGAAGAAAGACACAAACACAGAGTACCATATCTCCTTACAAAGCTAGCTTCATTCACGTCCCCCTCACCGTCCGGCCTTCCACGTGCCTCCTCGCTCTCTTCTCCTCCGCCTCCCAAAAGGTAGTAAATTTTCTTCTTATCCCTTTTCACAACCTCGTTAAACAAACAAAATGAACATAAAATCAGAATACAAAATCATAACATACAAATCTAAAACGCCTAACGAGTTTGAGACAATTCGCTACCTTGTTTGATCGTTGCCTGAGCAATCTGAGGGGAGAAGAGATGGCGGCACTGGTGGCTGGGGTGAAGGGTTTGAGCTAGGCGTTTGGCGTGAACGGAGAAGACGAAGTGGAACAAGCAAACGGCGCCTATGTCTCAACAAAACCCTAACGTGTTTCCCAACTGAAAACAAATAATCAAACCCTAAAAAACTTGTCTCAAGATGCTGGGCCTCGCCCCATTCTCACTGTGCCTAAGCCCATTAATTCCCAATTCACACCCCCCTCTTTTTTTTTTCTGTTGGGGCCATAAGGCTCCCAAGGCCCATTCAAAAACTTTAACTTTTTTTATAAAACAGACTTTATCTTCTTTTTGTTAATAAATTAACTTAACCCTTTTTTTTATATAAAACAGATTTTATTTTGTTAATAAATTAACACAAACTCTTTTATATAACATAATTTTAAACACAATATATTTTTTTCTCTAACTTAATATATTTTTTTACATTAATATCTTAATGCCTTAATACATAAAAATACATTATTTAAAACACTTTTTTATTATTTAAATTTATACATAAATTTTCACTAAGTTAATACATTTTCTTTTTTAGAAATATTTGTACATAATCAAGACAAAATACTTTTTTTTTAATATACATAATTTAATTAAGATTAAAACATTTTTCTTTTCTTTTAGTAAATATACTTTTGTACATATCAAAGAATATACAAGATTACAAAAATTGAATAAAATAACATTTAATTCGTTTCCTCTTTGTACAAATACAATACTTAATAATACATTTAAATTCACATTTTCCGCACCTGTAAATAAATTACATACATGAACATATACACTTACACGTACCCTTACACAATATATTTCACATTATACGCTTGATACAAATACATTTACATTGCTCCTATACACATTTGCTTATCTTATACATTGTTATACGTTACATTTACATTTGATCGATTCGATTTGGTTGTAATCTATTGGACACTACATTCCTAAAGTCTCATCCCCATTTGTGAATTTGTACCCCCACTCCCGGATACTATTTGTAATAGCGTAGATTTTAAATTCTTGCAATTTATCACTTTCAAATTATACCATGATTAGACTTAGGGTTTGCATGTACATAAAAACCAAACGCTAGATAACCTAATACAAGACAAATACATGAAATCAATACACAATCACACTTTCACCCCCTAGGGTAATCCCACATGTTGCCTTCCAAAATGGGCCATGCTTGCACGTCGAGTTTCTTTGGCAAAACAAATTCAAATGATCATAAGTCCCTCGATGACGCTTTTGAAAGTTGCCTAAATGGAATGATCATAGTCCCTTAAAAGCAAATTGCCAAAGACACTTGGCATCATTACATTCATGGTCCATACGATGACCCGCGCCCGTCCCGTTAAACATCCTAAACGCAAGATTGTCCATCAAATTCAATGGTGGAACGAAATTGTTAAAAAGGGTTGAAAACATAGAGAAAACCTTTGAGTACAATAGGGGTAGACAAAAAACTCTTAGTTACTTGAGATCAACTTGCAAAAACACTTGCCTCCTTTTCAAAACCACACTCCACGAACACTTTCAAAACAAACTCTCAAAAACATTTTGAAACATCTTTTCGAAAAGATACACACTTTTGTAAAACACTCAAACACGAGTCGAATACATTGGTTGCCTAAAACAAGGCATCTCTTCAAAAACATTTTCAAAAACACACACACACACCACAATTTCAAGCAATCGAAAATCAAGGCAAGTGATCTAAAAACCAAGTAACTAAGAGCCCATGGATAACCATGGATGAAAAGGGTGCTAATACCTTCCCTTTTCATAATCTACCCCCTGAACCCAAGAAAACATCTCAAAGGTTTTTGATGTGCTTTTTAACCTTTCCTTAGGATAAAATAAAAAGTCAGTGGCGACTCTTGCTCAACCGAAACATTTGCGAAAACAAACGCAAAACCATAGTCAGTTCTCCCACCGTATCACAGAACTGGCGACTCTGCTGGGGAGAAACTTAAAAGTGAGGTTACCTTAGGGTTTAGATCACCTTTACTTTCTTGCTTTGATTGACTTGATTGCTTTATCTTTTGGGTTCTTGTTTGGGTTTGTTGTAAATCCTACACCCGGATTTGGGGCACCTTCTTAGGTAAATAGCAAAAAAACTGTGAGGGAAATGTGCGGGGTATACCGACATGGTTGAAGCAGTAAGCTATGTTAGTGTGACATATTTGTAAGTACCGGTAACCCTTGAGTTCAATCAAGGAGAGTACGGGGCCGCTGAGTGATGTCGTGAAGCACTAACGAACTCTTAGAACCTTAATTGACCATCTTAGCCTTTTTAGGGGTAGTGAGATGGCCGACTTTGGTGCAGTCCGAAGTTGGTAGATACTCGATACTACACTCATTTGAGGGTTGTTTTCTTGGAATATTTTGGTCGCCAGTAAGTGGCTAAACCGAAACAATGAACACAGAAAACAATCCAATGATATTGAGCTCCTTAGAACCCAGTTTCTATTTTAGGACAGGATGAGCCAACTAACTTCAAGAGGGTACTTACCTAGACCCCATGCAAGCCTAAACCTAAGGACTTGTTTTCTTTGTGTGAATATGTTTGTCTGTATATACACTCATTTGCTTTTGCATACATATACATAACATCATGACATCATACCATAGCATTTTCAATAACCATTTCAAAGATCTCGAAGGTTCTTTTGATGCAGGGTTACGTTGAACCAGACGTCAACCAAGGGGCAAGAGGTTTCTCCTCTAAACAAATGCCATCAAAGTTCAAGTACAACAACTTGAATCAGTGGCTATGACCCACTCGACATGGTGAGCTTGATTCTTGTGGAAAGACATCCACCAGTACAAAGTTCTCCAATCAAAGATCAAGTACAACAACTTGAATCAGTGGCGATGACCCACTTGACATGGTGAGCTTGATTCTAGTGGAAAGACATCCACCGGTGCGAAGTTCTCTAACCCAAGAGCAAAGTTCAACCTCTAACATTTTCTTGTGTTTACCCCAAGAGATCCTTGAAAGCATGCATCCACATATCATGCATTGCATTTTGACAGTCTTTCCTTTTTCAGGTTTCCTTACTCTCCTGCTGTTTATTTCAGTAAGAGATGGCTCTAGAAAGGTCTGTCAAAGACATTCAAGACCAGACTGCTCAGCTGCAGGAGATGTTCCTGAACTTGTCTCTGGGGCAAGAAGAAATGAAAGCTCTCCTCACAAAGAGCTTGGAGAATTCCAACCATGCCAGGAGTGATCAGCTTGCAGAGATGCAGTTTGATCTGACAACATTGAGGACCCAAATGATGGGGCAGTTAGTGGGCCAGATGGCTCTCATCCAAGACCTATCTCAAAGACAAGAGGAACTCAGAGTTCTTGTCCGCCAACTGCTTCCAAACAACCAATTGGGGCAAACATCTGAAGTTGAAGAGCAAGTCACCGCTTAGCCTCCATCCACTCAAGAAGACAAGGGGAAGGCCCCTTCGCTTGCTTCAGGGTCACAAGCCCATCAACAACCTCGCCAACGTCAACGGAGTAATCGGCACAAGCAAGAAACATCGGGAAGACAGTTCACGGAGACTGAAATACCATCATTCTTCATACTGAAACGCCTGTTGGAGGTCAACTTGCTCACCCTAAGGGATCCTCCTCAGAAGCTCAATATCTCCTCTCCTAACTATCGTCCCGATGCATTTTGTGTTTATCACTCCTACAGCCCGGGACACGACACCAATGACTGTTGGGCCTTGAAGAACAAGATTCAAGATCTGATTGACATTAGAGTGCTGGAATTCATGCCAGACGGCGAGATGAAAATCTTCCGTTAAAGGGTTCTCCACCTGAAGTGACGAAGCTCAAGCTGAAAGACTTTTGCTTCTTTTTGAATTTTCAAAGTTGTAATTTCTTTTGTTGTTAAACAATTATCTGTTGATGTTAAACTCTGTTTTCATTAATGCATTGCATATGTTTGTCTTGAATTCATCCATTCGTTTCACTACTCTTATGCTTTTCTTTATGATATTTGACTCTTGATAAAAAGCTGTAAGCCTTTAGAGGGAGGATGACGAAACAATACCATGATCTTATACAGTATGCTTTTGAACAGACCTTGCTGATGATGTACAGGCATTTCTTTCAATTCCCAAACACTGGAGTTATAAGGAAGATAACCCCTAGTCAACCCCTTCGAGCCAAAGAAGTAGGAGTTTTCTGTTCTAAACAATCAAAACCTTTGATATAAACCTGGGGCAGGGTAGTATCTCAGTTAAGTGCGCATTGAAGTCGCAAACTCTCAGTTCGTAACACAACGAACGAAGTCAAAGCAAAAGAAAAGCATTCCTTTGGAATCAAAAGACAAGGGTGGTTCCCTATCACATAGACAGTAAATCTCTCAAAAGAGAAAAGCCCACCAAGCCAAAACCTATAAAGGAGGCTTAAGAAAGCTGGGGCATCCCGCTGACGGTAATCTCGAAAAAACGGGAACAATCAGGCAAAAGTTAGGGATAACAAATCAAAATCAAAATAGTGAGGTCATTACAAAATCCTCAACAACATGAAAAATGTTGAAGGAGGATGACTGTCTCCCCAAATTCAACTGGTGAACCACCGCCCAAAGGTCATTCCAAACTCAAAACAGAGTACGACGCACAATTGACTGAGCTTAGGTTGGAGAACATCACGAAGAGCAGGTGGGTACAAATATACTTTGAGCCTATATCCTTTGTTTCTTAAACCATGAACCGAGCCACATTACAACCCTTCAAAAGTCCTAATTGAAGCATGGGTTAGTTCGAAAGCGTACTGTTACAAAAGGTATCCTGACTCCTGTAAGGCTTTGCTCTAAATCTTGTGTTGATCTGTCTTATAAAAAGTTTTCTGCTAAAAACGCATTTTTCAAAAACTTCGAGACAAACATAAACTTTGCATTGCTTGAATATCACTGACTGCATTTGGATTTTTGTTTGACAGCAAAGAAATTCATACAGCGAATGTTCGGAGGAACGAAAACTCTCTCAGTGAGCAAAATCACTTCAAAAGGACGACACTTCCTTTACAAATCTCCTATCAACAAGGGGCATGACATAGCACCATCCAATTAACCTGGGGCAGTCCAGTCAAGGTCCAACAGATCTTTCAAAATCCAGTTAACTTGGGGCAGTCCAGTCAAGTTTCAACAGATCTTTCAAAATTCAGTTAATCTGGGGCAGTCCAGTCAAGATTTCAAGAAATCTCTCAATATGCAGAGTAATCTGATTCAAGACTCCTTCATCACCACTTGGGGCATTCGAATGTCAAAAGTGTTCAACAAATCAACTATCACATTTCCAGACTCGATTCCTGTATCTAGCCAGGGCACGTCTGAAGAGTTTGAGGATTCGATTCCTGTATCTAGCCAGGGCATATTTGTTGATGACTATTTCCATATTCGATTCCTGTATCCAACCAGTGCATATCTGTTGACGACTATTTCTAGACTCGATTCCTGTATCTAGCCAGGGCACGTCTGAAGAGTTTGAGGATTCGATTCCTGTATCCAGCCAGGGCATATCTGTTGACGACTATTTCCAGACTCGATTCCTGTATCTAGCCAGGGCATGTCTGAAGAGTTTGAAGATTCGATTCCTGTATCTAGCCAGGGCATATCTGTTGACGACTATTTCCAGATTCGATTCCTGTATCCAGCCAGGGCATATCTGTTGACGACTATTTCCAGACTCGATTCCTGTATCTAGCCAGGGCACGTCTGAAGAGTTTGAAGATTCGATTCCTGTATTCAGCCAGGGCATATCTGTTGACGACTATTTCCAGACTCGATTCCTGTATCCAGCCAGGGCACGTCTGAAGAGTTCCAGATCAACACCTGTAATAAGCCAGGAAAATATCTGAGAACGACCGATTGTAGACCAACACCTGTAACAAGCCAGGAAATTATCTACGTCACCACTTGGGGCATTCGAATGTCAAAAGTGTTCAAAAACCCGATGCAGTTTTACACGGACTCATCATCAGGAAATCCTACACAGATCTCCTCAAAATAGGGAGTCTCCAGTAGTTTGGCATACAACCCAAGCTTCTGAGTTTCCCAACAGTGGTCCCAAGACTTCTCATTTTTCAACAATCAAGAGATTCTTGCCCTCCACAGCAGCAGCCAAAGAATTATTCTCCCCGGCAGCAGTCAAGATTCTTTTATCTTCAGCCATCCAGGATTCATTTATCCTCAGCAAGATAGCTTATCAGCTTACATGCGCATTCATCACATTCATGTCATAAAAATTGATGTCACATACATTGAATCATACATCATGACATTGCATACAACTAACCCTTTACCTTTTCAGGTAAGATCAGTCGACAGACAAAGATCATCTCCCGAAATTCATCCAGAAATAGTTCAGATGTGACCCGGACACAGTGACATTCTGATTCACTCAGATGCAGTTTTACACGGACTCATCATCAGGAAACCCTACACCGGTTCCTCCTTCAACTCAAGACTTCTGAAAACAATTCACGGGTTCTCCAGTAACGGATGTTAACCAATCACTTGTTCAGACTCTTCTCAACTTCTGAAAACAGTTAACGGATTCTTCCCAACAACGGATGTTAATCTATCGCTTGTTTAGATGCAACTTTTGAAAACAGTTTACGGACGCTTCCCAACAACGGATGCTGCTCTATTTGCTTATTCAACTTCAAGACTTCTGAAAACAGTTCACGGGTTCTCTAGTAACGGATGTTAACCTATCGCTTGTTCAGATTCTTCTCAAGACTTCTGAAAATAGTTCACGGGTTCTCCAGTAACGGATGTTAACCTATCACTTGTTCAGACTCTTCTCAACTTTTGAAAACAGTTTACGGACGCTTCCCAACAACGGATGTGGCTCTATTGCTTATTCAATCTCAACTTCAAAAATAGTTTACGGATTCTCCAAACATGGATGTCAATCTATTGCTTGCTCGGACCCCCAATTCAGAGATGTTCCAAAACATGGAGGCCTTTCTGATACTTGTCCACTCACCAATGAAATACAGTTCAACATCACCAGATGGCATTTATAAGCCCATCCTCCAACCAGCAGTCACCAGATGGCATCTTTAAGCCCATCCTCCTATCAGCAGTCACCAAATGGCATCTTTAAGCCCATTCTCAGATGGCATCTCTAAGCCCATCCCCCGACAAGATTCTATCGCATCAGGTGGCATATTTAAGCCCATCACCAAATGGAATCTTTAATCCCATTCACCTCTACCATCACATCGCCGAGTGCAAATTTTAGGGCACTCTAGTGTCCAATCTTCTTTTACCTTCAAGTCACGAAAGGCAAACTTGCCAATCTAACTCTTCAGGTTCAAGAAGATTGAACAGGGGTAACTGTTGTACCCTAAAATTTGCCCTCGCATTTTTCCACAAGAAATCACAGCTTCAGGCGTCTCCTGATTTTTCAAACTGGCTCAAGAATCGGTCAAACAGACTTTTCTCGTCAGTCAGACAAAATTAGGGTTTTACTGATTTTCAGGGCTCTAGAATGTTGCAAACAGTTGGTTTAGGGTTTTGATTGATTCTGGCTCAACTTTGATCAGGCGAATGTTCTTTGACATTTAATCAGGAATTAGGGTTTTTTGTGCGCGCGTTCTCAGAAAGATTTAAATTCTACATCACTTTTCAAGTTATGCTGAGATATGGATTGAAACATTTGGATTGAGTTCGCACTGTGTGATTAAATCAGTGAAAGGATACATTCAGTTTGAATTTGCAGTGCTTGGTAAAAATCAGTAAAAAGGGGAATGCGTCTGATCAGTTGTTGTGATGAACTGTTGTTTTGCTTTGGATGTTGGAAATGCCAGGTTTAACTGATCAAATGCTAAAGCATTGTTTATTTAAATTATTTATTATTCTAAGATTAAATGATTGGAATTTATTTTCAATTATTATAATTAAAGAATTATAAATAATAAATAAACAAAAGGAGGAAAAAGAATGAATTGGATAAAGAAACTTTTATTGATTTTTAAATTAATTGTACAATTGTTTTGTTGTTTACAACAATGATTTTACATTTATTTAAATTTAAATTAAAAAAAAACTATCCTAAACATTTTTCTAATCTTCAATTCTTCATCTGCTATCCCTTGCTCCAGTGCTCCATTTTAATTATTCATCTGCAAAGAAAAGAAAGAAAAGTCAATAGCAGATAAATAAATAAAAAAGGAGACAAATTACAGTTCATCATTAAGGGCAACTGATTGGGATCAGTTAACCCTCTCTGCAAATCACGGGATTTCTCCCGGTTCACAAAGAGGGATGAATGTTTGTTTGCTAACTTGGAATGCACAAAGTGAAAAAAATGCAAAGTTTGTCAACATGCTGCATATTTCAAAACAAACAGGATGGCCTAACCACAAGTCCAAACTGAATCACAAATCCCAAACTATCCAAAAAGCTGCCAAAGATATCAAAGATATCAAAGATACAAAAGTACAAGAAGCTGTCAAAAAGAGATATGCAAATATGCAGAGAAGACATAAAGTGCAGAATTAAACCACATGTGCAAGCAACATAATTCATTTCATCATGTCCCAATGCTGCCCTTTCAGAATAAAGTACACATAAAACATTGTTTATATTTTAAAGTGTACTGGAGAGAGAAAGAAGAGAGCAAAAAGAAAGCAGGTTTGCAGGCTTAAGGCTTTAGGCATGAGAAACAAATATAAAACAACTGCAATAACACAGTGGACAAAAAGGCAAAAAGAGGAGGAAAAGTTAAAAAGGCCACAACCTGTAATCCCTTCAAAAAACGAGATAAATACCAAGCCTTGGCCTGATAAGAAAGAAAACAAAATACACAACCTGCTGTCCAGACCCCAGCATAACCAATATAACCACAAGCATATCAAACCAAAAAGCCAGTTTACAAGACCACTGTCAAACTAAAGCCAGTAACAGCAAACCTGCATCAAACCTGCATTAAACCTGATAGCCTCAATCAAAGCTCTAAGCTTGCATTAAGCCTAAAGAACCAGCAAGGCCATAAACTGCATTCCATGGCCTTAAACCAGTAAACCATTAACAAACCTGAACCAATCAAGAAACCTGCATTAACTGAAGCCAAAAGCCTCGAGCCTTACAACCAAAAACCTAAACCCCTGTCAAAAGAACAAACCTGCAAAGCCAGTTTACAAAACCATAATGCCAATCAAACAACCAACCTGCTAAGCCTTAGCCATGCCAAAAGCCTCAAAAACCTACTGAAGCATAAACTCCCACAAGGCCACGACCTGTAAACCTTACAAGTCTCAAGGCCAAAACCAACGTTTCAAAGGCCACAACCATCAAAACCCTGTCCAGCCTTAACCATCAAACAACAAACCTGTGTATGCCTAAAAGCTTGAACCACTGTAAACTCCAAACAAAAAGCATGCCAAACCCACAGACCCCCTCAGAACGGTGTCCATCATTGGGGTAAAAATATACAACATACAAAACTACTCAAAACGCATACTCAGGCAACCAAACCCTCAAGGCCCTCAGAATACTCATCATAGGGCATTTCAACAAGCACAAAGGCATCAATCTCAGCATACAACAAACATATTCAAAGGCAAGCCAAAGAGTCAGAGAAGAAGAAAAGAAGATATATATTAAGCTTTCAGACAAACATCACAAAGCCAAAAGAAGAAAGACATAAATACAGAGTACCAGATCTCCTTGCAAAGCTAGCTTCATTCACGTCCCCCTCACCGTCCGGCCTTCCACGCGCCTCCTCGCTCTCTTCTCCTCCGCCTCCCAAAAGGTAGTAAATTTTCTTCTCATCCCTTTTCACAACCTCGTTAAACAAACAAAATGAACATAAAATCAGAATACAAAATCATAACATACAAATCTAAAACGCCTAACGAGTTTGAGACAATTCGCTACCTTGTTTGATCGTTGCCTGAGAAATCTGAGGGGAGAAGAGATGGCGGCGCTGGTGGCTGGGGCGAAGGGTTTGAGCTAGGCGTTTGGCGTGAACGGAGAAGACGAAGTGGAACAAGCAAACGGCGCCTCTGTCTCAACAAAACCCTAACGTGTTTCCCAACTGAAAACAAATAATCAAACCCTAAAAAACTTGTCTCAAGATGCTGGGCCTCGCCCCATTCTCATTGTGCCTAAGCCCATTAATTCCCAATTCACACCCCCCTCATTTTTTTTCCTGTTGGGGCCATCAGGCTCCCAAGGCCCATTCAAAAACTTTAACTTTTTTTATAAAACAGACTTTATCTTCTTTTTGTTAATAAATTAACTTAACCCTTTTTTTTATATAAAACAGATTTTATTTTGTTAATAAATTAACACAAACTCTTTTATATAACATAATTTTAAACACAATATATTTTTTTCTCTAACTTAATATATTTTTTTACATTAATATCTTAATGCCTTAATACATAAAAATACATTATTTAAAACACTTTTTTTATTATTTAAATTTATACATAAATTTTCACTAAGTTAATACATTTTCTTTTTTAGAAATATTTGTACATAATCAAGACAAAATACTTTTTTTTAATATACATAATTTAATTAAGATTAAAACATTTTTCTTTTCTTTTAGTAAATATACTTTTGTACATATCGAAGAATATACAAGATTACAAAAATTGAATAAAATAACATTTAATTCTTTTCCTCTTTGTACAAATACAATACTTAATAATACATTTAAATTCACATTTTCCGCACCTGTAAATAAATTACATACATGAACATATACACTTACACGTACCCTTACACAATACATTTCACATTATACGCTTGATACAAATACATTTACATTGCTCCTATACACATTTGCTTATCTTATACATTGCTATACGTTACATTTACATTTGATCGATTCGATTTGGTTGTAATCTATTGGACACTACATTCCTAAAGTCTCATCCCCATTTGTGAATTTGTACCCCCACTCCCGGATACTATTTGTAATAGCGTAGATTTTAAATTCTTGCAATTTATCGCTTTCAAATTATACCATGATTAGACTTAGGGTTTGCATGTACATAAAAACCAAACGCTAGATAACCTAATACAAGACAAATACATGAAATTAATACACAATCACACTTGCACCCCCTAGGGTAATCCCACATGTTGCCTTCCAAAATGGGCCATGTTTGCACGTCGAGTTCTTTGGCAAAACAAATTCAAATGATCATAAGTCCCTCGATGACGCTTTCGAAAGTTGCCTAAATGGAATGATCATAGTCCCTTCAAAGCAAATTGCCAAAGACACTTGGCATCATTGCATTCATGGTCCATACGATGACCCGCGCCCGTCCCGTTAAACATCCTAAACGCAAGATTGTCCATCAAATTCAATGGTGGAACGAAATTGTTAAAAAAGGTTGAAAACATAGAGAAAACCTTTGAGTACAATAGGGGTAGACAAAAAACTCTTAGTTACTTGAGATCAACTTGCAAAAACACTTGCCTTCTTTTCAAAACCACACTCCACGAACACTTTCAAAACAAACTCTCAAAAACATTTTGAAACATCTTTTCGAAAAGATACACACTTTTGTAAAACACTCAAACACGAGTCGAATACATTGGTTGCCTAAAACAATGCATCTCTTCAAAAACATTTTCAAAAACACACACACACACCACAATTTCAAGCAATCGAAAATCAAGGCAAGTGATCTAAAAACCAAGTAACTAAGAGCCCATGGATAACCATGGATGAAAAGGGTGCTAATATCTTCCCTTTTCATAATCTACCCCCCGAACCCAAGAAAACATCTCAAAGGTTTTTGCTGTGCTTTTTAACCTTTCCTTAGGATAAAATAAAAAGTCGGTGGCGACTCTTGCTCAACCGAAACATTTGTGAAAACAAACGCAAAACCATAGTCAGTTCTCCCACCGTATCACAAATAGCAATAATAATAACTATAATAATAATAATAGTAATAATAATAACTATAATAATAATAATAGTAATAATAATAACTATAATAATAATAATAGTAATAATAATAACTATAATAATAATAATAATAATAATAATAATAATAATAATAATAATAACTATAATAATAATAATAATAATAATAATAATAATAATAATAATAATAATAATAATAATAATAATAATAATAATAATAATAATAATAATAATAATAATAATAATAATAATTTTAAAAAAATTGGTATCTCAAACTTTTGCTTTTTAGGAAGAGCTTGTTTACCACTCAAGTTAGTGCTTTGATTCTTTTAATTTAAATGGTCATAAATATATTATCAAATTTTATATTATATTTAATTTCCTTGCATGAAATATACATATTTTTATGTGTGCATATTGTATGAGATACAAAATTCAATAAGATCAAACTTAAGAAAACCTCTCTTTATTAACTATTAAGTTAATTATTTTTTTAAATTGAGTTTTCATCAAGACTAATATTAAATAATATAGGTTTCACTTATTGTATGATACATGTTTTATATTAATAAGATATGTTGGACAAGTGACTTCACACACAATAAGAGGTTAAACATTTTAGGAATTGTTTTAGGAAAAAAAACATATATTAGTATGTTTTAGAAAAACATGAATTTGAAAAAAAAAGGATTAAAATTAGAGTTTAAAAACATTCTAGAAATTTTTTAAAGTTATGCAGTAAAAAATAAAATGTGGGAATATAAAAAGTTATGGGAAGAGAGAAGACACCGAAAATTATAGAGATTCAGTCAAAAGAGAAAAAGACCTAATCATCTCCCAATAGATATTTTTGTGAGTATCCAATAAACCTGAGAGCTTTTAGTAGGTATAACTCACGAACCCCATATACAAGGAAAATGAAGTTTAAGACTAACTTCCAACCAAAGAATACACTAAGGAGTGAAGCGGTAAGTCTCCCTTCCAAATGATGGATCGAAGCGGTTAGTCATATTTCCACAAGAATCTTTGAGCAGTTAGTCTTAAAGCTTCTAAACAAACCTAGGGAGCTTTTAACACCGGGATGAGCTCTCGAACCTAAACGTTGGTTTTATACCAGACTAACCAATAATCTGTAAGGTTTTACCCCTAGGTTGATCTCGAACCAAAATAAACTTTTAACATCGGGCTAAGCTTTAATATAAACTTGGTTTTATCACGGCTTAACCAAGAACCTATGAGATTTTACCATAGGTTGATCTAGAACCTAAACAAGAGACTTGATCACACATATCTCAAACCTAAGTTTTTTACGAGTTTAGTTTCCAACCTAAATAAACAATTCCTAAGTGGATAAAATGTTCAACCAAGGTATAAACAAAACTTTATTGGTGAACTTACAAAACTACTCTTCAAGAATTACACTTTCCTCACTCACTAAAGAACTTTCTCGAAAAGCACTTTGACTAAACTTTTAGTGTGAGAAAGTAAAGAAAAATATTTTTAGAGAGAGATGTGAGAAGTGAAAACCACATTTCTAGATATGAAAAAGAGTGGAAAGGGACCAATATTTATAGGCTAGAGGTTGGCAAAAAAATTAAATGATTTTAAGGCTTTTTAAGACTTGTCAATCAATTGTTACATATTTCTAATCGATTGGTTACCCTAAGTTAGTCGGCTATCAAGCCAAAAACGGAAAGGAAAAATATTTAGTTGTTTCACATCATTAAGAAGTTATCCTAATTGTTTAATGCGCATTTTTTTAATAGTTCCAATCAATTGCAATAGTGCCAATTAATTGGTAGATACAAAAAGTTTTCCCAAAGCTTTTCTGATAGATCCTAACTCTTATGGCATGGCTTCAAGGCATTTTGAAAAGGGTTTGCTTTGAGAAAAATAAGTTTGATAATAATTTTGTATGTGTGATTTAGCCATGAACTTTTAGGAGAATTCCATTGTTTTACAATATGCTTACTCGGTCGTGTCGAGGTATACTTTCACATACTTCCATATATTTCAAGACCTGTCAGATGTTCCTTGTAGACACTTACTTGAGTTTACTTGAGATGAGGCTTGAGTTAGATTCCATTTGGTTGTCATCATGAGAGAGTCAAGTCCATCAAACCCTAATACTTTGATTTTTATCTTTAACCGATTTAACTATTTATGCTTGACTTTTCATTATTAGACTTTCAATTGTCATCATTAGTCGTCATCATCAAAAGCTATAGTCTTTATTAAACTCATATCATTTTCAAAACAAGGTTTCATATTCTCCCATTTTTTTATGATGACAACACATCTCTTAGGGAGATGGTAAAAGAAATAACACATACGTGTCTAGAGTAATTACACTCCCCCTTAATTAAATAAAGAGTATACTCTACTCTCTTTGAGAGTATACTTTTCCCCTTTGTCGGAATAAAAAAGGCAGGTAAAGATGCATTTGTAGAAATTTAAATATGCAACATCGGCAGATAAGACATATAGGAAAGGAAAAACACCACTCTTTAAAAAAGAACTGAGAATTCAAATTACAAAAGGGAATTTTGATGAATTCAAAAATACAGAATGTAGAAGATTGCATAAAATTAAACACACTTAGGCAACTAGGTGAGACATATTTATTATCAAAATCATCATAGAATAGATCTCGAGGTAGTTGTTTTTGGTCTGGAATGAAGTTTCAGGATATGAAATCGAACTTGTCATTAATCATAATTATCTTTACAATTAAGATTTTGAGTAGGTTGTTAGTTGTAGGAAGTTGAGGTAGTGTAGGAAAGGATTGGTCGAAGTTGTCTATTTCTATGGGCACTTCTTGACAACTTGCTTTTCTTTTCCTTTCATTTGATGAATGCATTTTCGTTATTTTTCCATTTACCATGTCGAATTTCATGGACGATATTATTTATTTTCCCATTTTAGTTATTTCTTCATTGAATTATTCATCTCCGAGATTATATCCAGTATTTTCCAAAATCTTTGTGATTAAATTTCCATATGGCAGACATACTCCTTCTTTCTTGTTTTCCGTCATGTAATCGATTACTTGTTTTGCCATGTTCACTTTGATTTTGTTTTCTATTAGCCAATATTATGTCTACATGGACCTGGGTTTTGTGGTTGGAATTTATTTTTCTTGGAAAGAGTATGTGATTAATCACAGAGTGAATCATACAACTTGCAGGGTGGATACATCCAACATTGAAAGGATTGGGTATGGAGAGTTATGGGTCCTATCTTATGGCGGGTGAAACAAGCTTGTAGTTGTATTTGTCTAATTCATCTTTAGGTTCAATGATAGTATCTTCATGAGGTATATTTAGAATTTCTCTTAATTCTTCTACTAATAGAGTTATTTTGTACCTTTTTACTTTAGTTTGAAGTATTTTGTCTATGAGGTGAAGATTTGATAAAAATACTTTAACTAATGAAGGATATACCCTTTTAAGGGGATATAAAGGAAGGTGGTTTGGTTGAGTTCTTTAAAAGTTTATAAAGAATTCAAATTTTTTGAAATCTTCTTGATCTAGGGTGTGAATTCTCACAAGGGATCGATCGCCAAATTCTTGAAAAAATCTTACTTCTTGCTACTTGGTGGTGAATAAATCAGAGAAGGGATTGGTTAAAAACTTCAACTTTTTGGGTTCCATGATGATTTTTAAGAGAATAATCTCACACTTACAAGATTTTGAAGGAGAATATGCAATGCAAAAAAGGGAATAGTGAATACCTATTTATATTGCGCCTTCTGAATATTTGATAGTGTATTTCTAGCATGAAATCAATGAGGATTATGATGATTGAAAATATAATCAAAATCTTCCCAGATTGAGTGTTCCAATCAATTAGTTGAGGGATCCAATTGATTGGTTCGCCAATTTTTTCAGAATTTTGTGTGTTCTTCATTGATACCGACATTTAAATTTCTTATGGCGCGAGTTTGACTTGGATTTGATCTGAAAATCGGTGTGCCAAGCACTTCCAATCGATTGCCATAATATTCCAATCGCTTGGGCTTACATAGTTCATTCTCCTTGATGCCTTCCTGGGCCTTGTGCTAGATTTGGTTGCTTTTAAGCACTCATGTTAAGTTTGTTTGCACCTTCTTAAAAAAAACACTTGAAAAACTCATCTTTTAGGTTAGAAAAATATTTATTGTGATGAGAAAAAAATAAATTGACTATTTTAAGGGTTTAATCAGAGTTTTTCGATTATTTCAACCTTAAAATAATATATATCTATTTTATCAAAAGTTCTTGATAAATACCAGTCATATTATGGTGTATCCCTCTCTACACATCGTCGCACGCGAGAGTTGATATAATCAACAAAATGAACAAGTCCATTACAAACATATCAACTCGACTGATCACTAAGGATCATTAAAAGTTAAGACATTCTCAAAACCTTTCCTCTGATTGATATTTGCCATTATTTTGTATCTTGGACTAGAGAATTCGTAAGATATGTATACTTGGAAGTATATGTTAGAACAAAGTTTGGTTCTAATCATATCTTAGAGTTTTGATGATAACAATGAAATAAATTTTGTAAAATATACTTTATACTCTGATGTGTACGTTCTCTAGATACAGATGATATTCTGACTCATGCATATCAAAAGAGAAACATTATTTTATGCAAGACAAAGCAAACTCTGAAGGAAGCACTCCAAGGTAAACTCTGATGGAAAAGCAATACTAAGCAAACTCTGATTACGCTAGCTGAAGCGAAGATTTGAAAAGAAGCACGCTGAAAGCAACATCTAATAATGCAAGCTGAAGCAAACTCTGATGAACATAAAATGAAGAATACTCTGATATAAGAATAGTTAAAGTAAACTCTGAAGTGGCAATGCTGCAAGCAAACTCTTAAACTTCCAGAGACAAGTTCTGACAGTATCGTTGGTCATTAAATGCTAAGACGGCTAACGCACTCAAGTGGTACTCGCACGAGAACATTGGAAACATAAAGACCAAGCCAACACGCTTTATTAATGCAAACACTCTCTTCAAGGTAGTAACGGTCAAGACTGAAAACTATATATAGAAGGTCATTTGTTTCAAAGAAAGGTTACTGATCCACGAGAAACAAACTTACGCTCACTGTTTTCATACTTGTAAACCAATACTGTATAGTGGGTAGATCTTAAGCATTGGGCAAATAATCTTAGTGATAAATCATAGTTTGTGATAAAGCTTATTAGAAGCATTATGTTTCACTACTATTAAGAGATAATTTTGTAAGTGTTCCTTGAGAGACCAGTTGGGTCAGATTTCTTAGGAGGGCTACGACTAGTTGAGTCTTATAGGTGTTAGTCACTTGCAGTTGGCATGTGCTTTGTATTTTTAGTCACAACAGTTTGGTTGTGCATTTGTAATCAGTTTGATTATAGTGGATTAAGTCCTCATTGAGAGAGGCGAAATCACCTTGGCAGGTGGACTGGAGTAGTTTGAGTTTCAAACGAACTAAGATAAAAATACATGTGTCCTTCCATTAGTATTGCGCGAGAAAAAGGAAAAACTTATTCAAACCCCCATTCTAAGTGTTTTCTCACCCTTCAATTGGTATCAGAGCTCTAGTTCTGGGTGCAAACACCTAACAGTGTCAGAAAAAGATCCAGAAGGAAAACATTATGGCAACTGAACAAAACAACAACAACAACACCAAACCTCACATGTTTGATCGAGAAGACTTTGAATACTGGAAGGACATACTATAAAGTTTCTTTCTAGGTCATGATGTTGATCTATGGGATTTGGTCCTAGATGGGTACACTCATCCAGAAGACAAAGACAAAAACAAGATTGACAGAAAGAACATGGATAAACAACAGAAGTTAGATTTCAAGAATCACCACAGAGCCAGAAACATATTTATGAACGCTATCTCTAAAACTGAATATGAGAAAATCACCAACAGAGATACAACACATGACATGTTTGAGTCTCTCAAAATGATTCATGAAGAAAATGCTCAAGTAAAAGAGACAAAAGCTATGGCTCTCATCCAGAAGTATGAAGTATTCAAAATGGAAGAAAATGAGTCTATTGAAGCTATGTTCTCGAGATTACAAACTCTGATTGTTGGCCTGAGAGTTCTGAAAAAAGGATACACCAAGGCATACCATGTTAAGAAAATTATCATAAGTTTACCCAGAAGATGGGCACCTATGGTTACTGCATTCAAAGTGTCAAAAGATTTGAATGATGTATCCTTTGAAGAACTTATCAGTGCTTTAAGAAGTCACAAGATAGAACTTGATGAACATGAGCCTCAGAAGAAACTGTCGTGTTCCATTATTTCTCTCTTGTAACTGTCGTGTTCCATTATTTCGGTATGTGCGCTAAATTCTCGACTGATGGAACGAGGTCGTGTGGACTTCGTGTGGCTGCTTCGTGGTTTACTGCATAGACTGAGTTTTTAAGGCGTTACGTTCGTAATGGGATTCATTATGTTCGTAACAGCTAGGCATTTTGTTTCGTTCGTAACGTGTTACGTTACGTTCGTAACAGTGTGCGCTAGGCGTTACGTTCGTAATGCTAGGCGTTGCGCTCGTAACGCTCGTCTAGTGTGAGCTTCTTAGCAGAATGTCCTTTTTCTTCTTTCTTCTTTCCATTTCCTAGCTTGTTTTGCTCCTTTTAGCTAATTTTCCATCTTATGCCTTGGAAAATATAGTTTACCTGAAAACAAATAAAAATACCTTCGTGATGCATATTATTCGATAAAAACGTACAAATAACTCGTGTAAATTAGGCCTAAAAGCGATACCTTTTCGTGTTATCAGTATGACATGAGGTTTCGATGATGTGATGTTTTCCTTGGTTTATAATATAACTATTATATTTACTCCTTGTCTTTTACAATGATTATGATTTACTCACCCTTGCTGCTTGGAAATGTTACCTCTTTACGTGGGTAACTTGCAGGTAATCAAGAATAGTCTGTCGAGACTTAGAGGATAGATGTAGAGTGTGTTCTTTATTTTTTGTAAAATAAAGGGGTCTTTCTCTAATATGTAACATCGAGGGCGAGATCATTTGTTTTGAATAACCATGTTACTTTGTTTATTTTGATATTTGAACTACCCTTATGGTATTTGAGTTGTTTTGATTGATAAAGTTATTTAGAAGTATCTTAATAAAGATGTTTTGAATTATGAATTTCCGCTACGAGTAAGCTGAAAGGTTATGGTTTTTAATCATGAAGTACTTAACGTAATTGATTTTTGAAAACCTGTTTTACGGAGTAGGACGTGTTTTATTATGAAGTTTGTTCGAAGCAATGTGACACTCTTTTTAGTGCATTACTCTGATTTAATTATCGAATTATTTTGAGAATATTATTTGGGGTTTAAAAAGGTGTTACACCATGCACATATTTAAACCTTCGAATGAACCGGTTTATGCCAAATATTATCTAAAACCGAGTTGACATACTGATCTTCCCTGTTGGTAAGCATTTGGTACACATCACTAATAATATAAGACATGACTTTAGAAAAAGTCCGTTCGTCCCGAATATTATCTTGTAAAGAGACATCAAATAATAGTAACTGACACTCCTCCACCAATTCCTTCTCCCAAGCTAACCACCCCCGGCGCCACCTCCATGCACCACTGCCTACTCCTCACCCTAAGAGAAACATGTTCGCTACCAACTCCCCTTTTAACTCAGACAACTGGTAAAGACGACTAAATCTTTCACATAAAGGCATCTCTCCTACCCAAGTATCAGTCCAAAAAAGAGTATGAGCACCATTATCCATATTCCTACGCACGTTCTTATTAAACTAACCTCCTTCCTCTTCACCTCCTCCATCCTGAACCCGACCCACCTCTCTCCACCAATTTGAACAACGTCACCCTCCTGATTTCACTCGCCCCGTTTCTACTCCATATCGAGCTTCCAACACCTTCACCTAAAACCCCTTTCTCTCAACAAGCATCCTCCAACACCATTTGTCTAGAAGAGCTGTATTAAACTCATTTAGCCTCCTAACTCCTAGACCACCAAACTCATTGTTTTTAGAAATAGTCGCCCAATCAACCCAAGCTGTTTTCCTATGATTATCACTACCACCCTAGAAGAAATTCATAAAAATAGAATCTAATAAAGTGATAATACCTACAGGAGCCTTGAAGAAAGAAAGAGCAGAGATGGGCATAGAGGTAAGGACAAACTTCAAGAGGCTTAACTGACCCCTTAGCGATAAATGACGACTCTTCCAACCAGACAACTTAGATTTCATATGGTCCACCACTGGACCCCAAAAATCCAATCTTCTAGAATCACCACCAATCGGAAGACCTAAGTACAGGAAGGGAAACCTCTTGATTCTACAATAAAGCACCGAGGCTTCCTCATACAACCATGACTCTGAAATGTTAAGACCAACCAATATACTCAAGTGAAAATTAACTTTTAATCCCGACATTGCTTCAAATAACACTAGAACAACCCCCAAGGCCCAAACATTAACCCAACTCCTCACCCCCATGAGCAAGGTATCATCTACAGACTAGAGATAAGAAATGACAATAGTAGCCTCTGAACCTATAGAATATCTCGAAAAAATACTGGTATTTACAATCACATCCATCAAAACATGCAACCCTTCTTCCGCCAAAAGAAAAGACAAGGAGATAATGAGTCACCTTGACACAACCCCTTCTCAAACCTAAACTCCTGATGTTGGACTACCATTAACCAACACTGATGTTGATGTTGATCCAATGCACTCTTTCATCCACTCCCTCCATAGAGTTGAGAAAAACATTCTCACCATCACAAGATCCAAATCACCCCAATCCACATAATCATATGTCGTTTCAAAATCCATTTTGAACAACATCAATTCTTTTTTCAACTTATGGGTCTCCCCCCCCCCCCCCCCCCCACCTCATAAGAAATCAAAATACCATCAATAATTTGCCTATCTTTTACAAAAGCCGACTGACACTGTGAAATAACATTTCTCGTTACCAACCTAAAACAATTTGCCACACCTTAGTAATAATTTTATATAAACATCCAACCAGAGCAATAGGACGAAACTCATTCAACTTAAAAAAACATTGCTAAGAGACACATTGTCAAGAGACACATTGTTAAGAGACACATTGTTATATATCACCACTCTGACGAATCAGATGATAAACTTAAAAAAAACACATTGTTAAGAGACTTGTTTGTAGTGGTCAATATACAGTCAGTATCGCTAGAGTTTCAAAATGAACAACTTTTAGAGGTTGAAACCATAGGTCCCAACAACTTCAAGTCGCCCAAGCTCTGCAATGACCCTCTATTGGTTCTCAAAAGGGCGAAGACATATCTTTATAAAACTCCTTTAATATGAGAATCAACGAGTATCCTATGAGGGAACTCCAAAAATCATTGAGAATATGAACCTTTGATGGACCGAACGACGAACACATGGATCTTGTTGATGTCCTTTTAAACTTTAAGGGAGCGAGAGATCATGAGAATTGAAAATTATTTGTCTTAACCCTAAAACGTCAAATCATGGTACAAATTTTTAATCCAAAATATTTCTCACATTCGATTAAAACATTCTTGGGTGGTCAGAGTACTTCCAGATACCATTCCTTGTCGAGGTGATGGACCATGAGTAACATCAATTCCCGCATCTTTCTTTAAGAATGATTCTTTATTCAGAAGAAGCAGTGATATTTTGTACAAAATATTACCAGATTGATGCATTTCCTAGTGTTATTGCAATATTTAGAAGGGTTATTAAACTTCTAAGAACAACCACTCTAATACCACTTTGGGTTATGACTATGATACTTAACACAAAAAAAAGCTTAATTAAAAGAAGAGAAATGCTAAAATTAAAAGGATAACTGCTACTTCTTTTTCCAATTCAAACATTAAGAGAGTACACTACAACAATTGCAGTAAATACATTTTGTTGATCTAGTAAATAATTGCAATAAATACATTTTGTTGATCCAGTAAACAATTGCAATAAATATATTTTGTTGATCCAGTAAACAATTGCAATAAATATATTTTGTTGATCCACTAAACAAACATGTTTAAAATCTGTTAGGACATAAATTATGAGCAACCTCCTAATGATACTTTACATGAAAAAACCTAGAAGATAGGCATTAACTAAAATGTTACATGTTTTTGTATTCAACCGAGGATTGGATCCTACGGTCATATAGCTGTCATATGTTAAATAAGTTAAGATCTCATTTCAAAAGATATATCAAAGGATAAAGTTGTTAAAAATACATTTATACGTCTAACAGAGCCAAATTTAACATGGTATCAAAATCAGATTAAAGACCAATGTAGAAATTGTTTGAAGTTCCCGATTACTTTAAGTTCTCGGACAATTGGATTTATATGTGTTTGATCAACCTCATCTTTCAAACTAGTAGCATTTAGAATGAGACACAAGCCCGTTTAAATGGCATACATAAATGATACTTAACACAAAAAGTCATGAAAATAGGTCAACCAAAATGGTATATGTTTGTTGGAGTCGTGGTGGGATTTTCAAGAAACGCATTGCCAATCAAAAGTTTGAATTTACAACTTCATACAAGTTGTGTCCAAAAAGCATGGGGACTTGATAATTTATGTTGCAGTACCACAATTTCAAATGGGCACTAAAAGTCCTAGCACGATGTCCAAACACAGACCTGGCCTCCGCCCGTACCCGCTGCTAGCATCCCAACTTCGTAAGAGTGTGTATCAAATTTATGTGGAACTGCAGGTACAAGTGGGCTCTCTAGAGTCATCACAGTTGCCTTCTGAGCTGTCGAGACAATGCCAATTCCTCTTTTTGTACTCCCAGTGAAGAGGTACGAGTCGTCCCAACCCCATATTGCCCTGCCACCATGAAATCAAGATAACAAATGTCAACTGTTTTTGTTCGGAATTAAATAAGTTCCTTTTTAACTAATGAAGACTGGAAACTGTGGGACAAGATCAGCTGATAGCAAGAGAAAAAAAGCATAAAACTCAACAAAGATCTGTTGCTTCCCCAGAAACCGCACCTGAAAATAGAAAGCGTCTGGCTTCTTACATCATTAACAAAAGCTGCGTCTTTCAAGTTAACTCCACTGTATATGACAATCGTGTTGTTCTTGCTACATCAAGAGATTATATCAACTCAATCCAATCAAATTCACAATTAGGTAAATAAAATCAAGGATTAGAATCATCATAAGATTATAGCCAAGGATTGAAAAAGCAACATATTTATTGAATCAAGTTTCTACGCAGAACTGAACTTAACAAATAACAATAAATACTAGACGTTATGAAGCACGGACACCCCAAACACGACTCCTACACTAACACGGTGACACTCTTAATAATTTGAAAAAATGAATAAACTAAACGCAATCACAAGTGTTTCATTTTCATACCTTGTGATCGCAAGGCTACGTCCAGAAGGAGAGAAGTAGGCAGATTGCAAGGCCCTTTCATGGCTAAATCTCCTTAAAGCTGGGAAGTTACCGCCCTTACCCATACCACTAATACGTCTAAAATCCCAGGTACATGCATTTCCATCAGATGAACTAGTAACTGCAATGTGAGGGTTTTCAGGGTTGAAATCTATTGTATTAATCCTCATTCGATGCAAAGCTAAGCCGGACAAAGAGGAACATGTTCCTATCCTCTTATCCCAAACAGTCAAAACTCCAGAACCTTCAGCTAAATATAAACAGTTTGCCTCATTCTTTGGTTGCGAGAGAGCAGATATACATGCTTTATCACTACTTTTATATACGATATCGAAAATTTCCTTCTCAACATCCATCATCCTAGCAAATCCATCATTACAACTTGTGTATATCTGCATATTAAAATCAACAATCACTGCATCAGAAAATTCTGCTATTTCCCAAACATGTTAACAGAAAATAAGAATTCATTCACACACCTTTGACAAGCAATGTGATTGAACCACAATCCCCGAAATAATAGTTTGATGCGGACGATACAAAAAAACCTCACTTTGTCCAACATTCCAGAACCCAATATTCCCGGAATTGTCACCCGCTACAATCATCTTGAAATCATTGGAAGGGAAGAACCGAGTTTGAGTTATCCTTCCAGGAACAACATTTGATATATTTTCAGGATCCAAAGACATGGATTCCAACTCAAAAGAACACTCAGTTTTGTTAATTTTTGCAGTACCATTGGATTGTTGTTTTAGGGTTTCAATGAAAGAGCAATCCGAGTGTGTGCCTTTGTAAGCTTCCTTCATTGGAAGATGATCCAAAATGTTAGGATTGCTGGATTTAGTGTTACTATAAAAGAGAGAATTTGAGGGATCGGTTGCAACACCTGTAAGGGATTTGTTAGACCATTTACAATGGTTGAAAAACTCAACACCCACTTTTTCAACTCCCAACACTCCACATCATTTTCTCTTTCTTCCACCTAATAACTCAATACACATTCAACTTTTACCCTCTCCAATGATTTTTCACTCAACACCCTACCCCACCACTTTTTATTTTCATATTCTTATTTAAATTTTATTTTTATTTTTATGATTACATAAAATTACAATTATCGATTAAAATTAAATTAAAATAATAAATACTTAATAATTTATTTTTTAATTTTTTGTAATAAAAACAAAATTTATTTAAATAATTGGATACGATACAAATCATCTTAAATTAATTTAAAATACAACACACAATTAACGTAATTAGTACGTTACGAATAATTTAAAATGCAATACAACACACAAGTAACGTAATTAGTACGATACAAATAATTTAAAATGCAATACAACACACAAATAATTCAATCACGGAACATTCCAAACTTTGTCCATATGTGCTTCACTAGATCGGCTTGCAATTCTTGATGAACATTTGGATCACGGAACTTTGATCTAGCACGCACATGATTTGCAAAAGCGGGTAACACCTCGGTCGAGTATGGTTGTGGTGCACTAGATCCACTTTCCCCAGATTGCTCAAAATCGGTCCAACGTTGAGAATATGATTCCTGCGTATAATTCCTGCGCTTTTGCCAAAACATCATTCTCCGACCAACCACTTCCTTGCATACGCTTAGCGCCATCATAAGCGTCAATCCATTTACCCAACACTTTGTTCATATAATTAAAACGGTTTCGGCATGCAGGTCCATCACGCGGAGGATCGAATGAGCAATGCTCATTACAATACTCAACAATTTTACCCCAATATGTTTCACCTTTCTGGTTTCTCCCGACAACACTGCTTGTTCCAAATTTAATCCACCCACTAATTAGCACCAAATTTTGTTCAGTGTTCCATGCTGGTTGCTGAGTTTTCCTGCTCTTAGGAGTTGAATCCTCTGAATTCGGACCGACTTCATTAGAAACTATCATGCCACCAATAGTTAGTTGTGTTGAAAACTCGGGAAATTCAGGTACACCACCACTTGGAAAATTTGCATTCGCCATTGTCACATAACCATTAAACGGGGGTGTTTGAGATGGATTTCTCGGCATAGATCCATAATATGTTTGAAAGTTTGGAACAGAGGATGTCTGGTTGAAATTTGGTGGAAAACCAAAATTAGGTATGTTTTGAGGATGTTGGTTGGAAAATTGATTTGGATTTTGATAATAGTTGGGATTTTGATAATTGTTGGGATTTGGAAAATTGTTGGGATTTTGGTTAAATGGAAAATTAGCAGAATTTTGAGTGTTAAAATGATTATTGGGACCCATTTCACTAAAAAAAGACACTTAACTTCAAAATAAACACTAATAATAAAATTAAGATAGTGAAAAACTTAGTTTTTTTTTGTGTCCAAATCAAATGAACCAAGTCTCTATTTATAGAGGAAAAAAAATCATGAATTTTGGTTAAAAAAAAAAATTAATTTGCAACGAAATAATTGAGTTCAAAGTATTAAATGGATAAAAATCTGGTCAGCCAACCAGCCGCTGCCACGTCAGCCCATGCGTCAGTGTACATGGTGTTGAGTTTTCTCAACATCTCTCTCCTCCAACACACACTCAACACTACTCTAAACACACCATTGCACATGATTTTGCCATGTTGAGTTCAATTAAACACACCATTGCACATGGTCTTAGAATTAGTTGGTTAGGTTTGTTACTTCATACTATATAGCATTGATACCTCTAGAAAAAAAAGCATATGCGACGGTTGTAATTAAGTTTAATTTATTCATTTTATCAAATTATTATCGGTGGCGGCAACGTGTGAGAGTCAGTGTCATGATTTAGGTGTATGTGCTTCATATCTTGATACATAATCATAGTTTTTTCATTTTATAAGTTCTAAAAATAAAAAATACTACCTCTGGTTCGGAGGGAGAATCTGGTAGCATTAGGGGTTTCAGTTTTCGGTTTCTTCTCTGATTTCAATTTGGTCACAGCACTGTAAAATTCAAATAGACAATGTCATTCATCAACAATAACCAATGTTGATATTAGAGAAAAATAATGAAGCTATTAGAGAAGAAAATGACCTTGGAGGCTTGAAGAGTTGTGACGCTTTGGAATATATTTTGAGAGCGGAAATCATTTCGGTGTTGCGACGAATGTTTTCGAGTCGCTTCAGTTCGTATTCAGAAAGTTTCTGAGTCGCCATTGAAGAGGAAGATTTTAGGTTTCTAATGGCTTCTTAGCTTAGCGGAGTATTTGTTAATTTATGTTTCTGAATTCTAAAAGGAGAGAACATTGGAGAAAGGAATTATTTCCCGCGCAAAAATCCTTCTGAAATGTAGGATAGTTTGGTAATTACCATCTATACAAAAATCATTTCATTCTCATTTTGAATTTTAATTTCTAAAATAATTTTATATAAATACTAATAATCATATAGACCTTGACGATGATCATGATAATAAGAATAATAACAACAATAACAATAACAACAATAATAATAATAATAATAATAATAATAATAATAATAATAATAATAATTATAACAATAATAACAACAATAATAATAATAATAATAATAATAATAACAATAATAATAACAACAATAATAATAATAATAATAATAATAATAATAATAGTAACAACACTAACAATAATAATAATAACAATAACAACAATAATAATAATAATAACAATAATAAAAATAATAATAACAATAACAATAATAATAATAAGAACAATAATAATAACAATAATAATAATGATAACAATAATAACAATAATAATAATAATAATAATAATAATAATAATAATAATAATAAATTTGGTATCTCAAACTTTTGTTTTTTAGGAAGAGCTTGTTTACCACTCAAGTTAGTGCTTTGATTCTTTTAATTTAAATGGTCATAAATATATTATCAAATTTTATATTATATTTAATTTCCTTGCATGAAATATATATTTTTATGTGTTCATATTGTAAAAGATAGTGTGATACAGTGGGAGAACTGACTTGAGGTTTGCGTTTGGTGTTTGCAAATATTGCGGTTTAGCAAGAGTCGCCACCGACTTTTCTTTTATCCAAAAAGGAAAGGTGAAAAAGCACAGGAAAAACCTTTAAAGATGTTTTTGAGTTCGGGGGTAGATTATGAAAAGGGAAGGTATTAGCACCCTTTTCATCCATGGTTTTCCATGGGCTCTTAGTTACTCGCTAGATCACTTGCTTTTGTTTGAATGTGCTTTGTGTGGTTTTGAAAGTATTTTGAAATGTAAGTTTGTAATGATTCTCGTTTCTATAAGAATGCATACGAAGTTTTGTTTTGAAAATAATTCAAAAAGGTGTTTGTGGGGTGTGTTTTTTAAAGTGATTTTGAAAAGGGTTTCCTATGTAATGGCTCTCGTCTCTATAAGAACGCGTACAAAGTGTTTGTCTTTTAAAAATGTTTCAAAATGAGAGTGTTGGTGTACAAGATGTTTTATTGTGAGCAAGCGAGCAACTAAAAGCGAATCTAACTACTCGAAAAGGTCTTAAGTGTGCTTTTCCTTCCCCTTTAGATGTGGTTATCTTACCATTGATTTGGTAAGAAGCCCCATCGTTGGATGTGAATGGACGGGCGTTGGGACATTTGTATAGTCATAGAAGGCAACATATAGGACGTTTTAGCAATATCGTTTTAGGGACTAGATCGTTTACCGAAGGCAACATCGAGGGTCATCGAGGGACTATGATCTTTTATCGAGGGTCTTTGCTAAAACACCCATGTTCGAGGGACATGACTATTTTTTCGATATGCAACGAAATAGGATTACCCTAAGGGTACATGTGTGAATGGTGTGTTAGTTTGCATGCATTTTGTCTTGTATTTTGAAAGTCATCTATTTGTTGATTTTATCTTGCCGTACATCCTATTTACTAGCAATATATAAAAAAACAAGTAAAAATGCGGAAAATAAAATCTAAGCTATTACATCGCTTTAGGGGGATGGAGGTACACATTTATGAATGGGGCTGTAAGTAAAATTAGATCCTAAGTTACTATTACAACCACATTGAAATGGATCAGAATGTGCAAGAAACGTAAATTGCTTATTTATTTAAGAAAAGAAATAAGTTTTGCTTAAGAAAATATTTTTTTGGTCTTTTGTTTTAAGAAATAAAGTAAAGCATGGAAAAATGTTTTTGGTGTTTGTTGATTAATGAAATAGAAAGTGATAGCAAAAACAGCGAGAAAAAAGGAAAAATAGAATCAGCGTATTGCTGATTAAGGGAGGTCAGAAGTTCTGACTCTGGCGCACTGCAAAACAGAAATCCTGTTAGTGAAAAAAAAAACGTAGAGTCAGAAGTTTTGAGTCCACTGGGAGCATATTAGCTTTCAGAAGTTCTGATACCACTGGCAACAGAGCAGGTTTCTGAAGTTCTGATACCATTGGTAACAAAGTGGATTTCAGAAGTTCTGATACCACTGGCAGAACTTGGTCTCTCTTTCCATGCTAGTCAGAACATCTGCAACTTGGTCATTTATCCAAAAAACAGAAGATGTACATATGACAGTTATGGCAAGTTCCATAGCATTTCAGAAACAAGAAATATCATAACTATAAATCGGAGGCAAGTGTGAATTCGCTAGTCCTAATTCTGAGTTCTAATTTCTTCCAGAAGTTCTGAACTGATTTATTTTATACTTAGGCAGACAAATACGGGAAGCCTCAGAAAATGCATAACGTCAGAAACATGATGTCTACATTGTACTTTTGAACATGTAAATCTGGTAATGCTTAAGTAACGTGATAAGAGTCAGCAGATGCTTACCTTGCCGCTAGAAAAGATTCTGTAAACTGGAGGTTAGTCCTGAACTCTTGTGATGTTCTGAGCAACTTCTTCACGTACTCAACAGGATGGAAGTTTTCAACTTCTGGAACAGCCAAGGGGTGATATTCTGACTTCTTTGAGGTGGAGGTGAATGGAGAGTGTATGGGCAGTATGGATACAGAAGTTAGAATAGCTTCTAGTATGTGAACCAGCAATTGTGGGGATGGTTTTAGTCAAGGAACAATGGAGTTTTGATGCTAGGATCAAATGCTAAGATTTTGTATTTTGGTGTTTTACAACTTTTCGGATTCTTGGGATTTTTGCAGGGATTCAAGGCTTTTTCTTCCTTTTGGTGATTCTCTCTCTCCAAAAACCAACCTTTTTAACATGTGATGGAACAAACTATTTATAGATGGATTTGATGTGGTTTTGGGGGGGGAAACAAATGAGTTTTAAACATTTTTGGCATACTGTCCCTTTGTTTTTTAATCACAGTTTTCATAGGCTAATTTGGTGTAAGAAAAACGCAGGCGTGGACTGGATCAACAACACCTTGGAGTGTTGTGGCAGCTGGTTGCAGGACTGTACCATAGCAGGGCAGCAGGTTACTTTAAACGATGTTTTGGTGATGTTGTGATCGCAGAAGATCAAAAGTGTAACCTTTAAATGCTGAAGGGGCATCTTTTTGCCGGAGCGTTGAACATAGCCTCCATATGCTGAAAAATCATGTCCTGACTGAAGCATCTTGTTTTGACGAAAGAGCAACGCTTCTGCATGTTCTGATTGAAGTGTCATGTTCTGGATCGTGTTTGTAACTTCTGACTGCACTTGCATAGAGGTTGGCTCAGAGGTTCTGAAGTGTCATATTCTTTAGACACTTAGAAAATTTTCTAAATGCTTAGAAAATTTGATTTTCAATGTAACTTCTGACTTTTGATTTTTGATGAACCAATTTCATGCCTTAATGAAATATGATTCTTGGAACTTGATTTTTGATTCAAAAGTCATAGTTTGACTCCTTTTGCGTGTAAATGACCAATTTTCCCTTGTGAACCATTCTCTTGGAAAATTTGTAATTTCAGATTTGCAATTGGATGAAAGCAAACTTGAGGGCCCAGGTTGATCCTTTGAGAAATGACAGGGAAAATTTTAGGGTACAACAGTCCCCTGTTCAATCTTCTTAAACCTAAGGATGTAGATTGGCTGGTCTTCCTTTTGTGATCTGAAGGTGGAAGATGATTGAACACTAGAGTGCCCAGAAATTTGCACTCGTATGCAGGATTACTGATTAGCAAAGTTGGAAATGGGCTTACAGATGCCATTTAGAAGGCGACGGGAAATCATAGGAGATGTGCTTAAAGATGCCATCCAGAAAATATTGGTTGCATAAGAGATTCATGGGTGAAAATTCCTGTACCAGCTGTCAAGGAGGACTTTGCCGGGGAATGTTGATTTATGCACTGGGAAGTAAAGCCTAGGAGCTTTTGGTTGTCCATTTCTCTACTGGGGAATTAACTCTTGATTGAAGAAGTGAAAGTAGACTGTATACCTGGTCAGGGTCCAGGATGTACAGCAACTTGCTGTGGAAATATGAGATCAACCGTATTTGATCGGATCCAGGCTTTGTAGTGTTTTAACTTGTTATCGAGAGATAAGGGAGAAGGAACCTGGATAGTAGAGTTACTTCGAAATGAAATCCTGGGTAGTAGGGCTGTAAGAAGGAACCTGGATAGTAGGGTTACTTTGAAATGAAAGCCTGGGTAGTAAGGTTGTGAGAAGGAACCTGGATAGTAGGGTTACTTCGAAATGAAAGCCTGGGTAGTAAGGCTGTAAGAAGGAACCTGGATAGTAGGGTTACTTCGAAATGAAAGCATGTGTAGTAGGGTTGTGAGAAGGAACCTGGATAGTAGGGTTACTTCGAAATGAAAGCCTGGGTAGTAGGGTTGTGAGAAGGAACCTAGATAGTAGGGTTACTTCGAAATGAAAGCCTGGGTAGTAGGGCTGTGAGAAGGAACCTGGATAGTAGGGTTACTTCGAAATGAAAGCCTGGGTAGTAGGGCTGTGAGAAGGAACCTGGATAGTAGGGTTACTTCAAAATGAAAGCCTGGGTAGTAGGGCTGTGAGAAGGAACCTGGATAGTAGGGTTACTTAGAAATGAAAGCCTGGGTAGTAAGGTTGTGAGAAGGAACCTGGATAGTAGGGTTACTTCGAAATGAAAGCCTGGGTAGTAGGGCTGTGAGAAGAAACCTGGATAGTAGGGTTACTTCGAAATGAAAGCTTGGGTAGTAGGGTTGTGAGAAGGAACCTGGATAGTAGGGTTACTTCGTTTGATCATGTAGATTAGTTGACCCGTTTGGTTTCGGGAACTGATTTTTCCTTGGTTTCCTGTAGATATGACATGTATAACTGCTGGAATTGTTGGTGATAACTGTCTTTCCTGAAAAGATAATAGGGTTAGTTATATGTGATGCATGAAATGCATTGTGAGATGATATTCTCAAAATAAACGAGATTATTATGTATGTGATATGTGTTGTACCCCAAAATTTACCCTCTCATTTATTAATACTTTTCTCACAAGACTTCTTTGACTCAAGACAAGATTAACGTTTGGTCAGCTCAAGACATCTCATCTTGCACTGATAACCCAAAATTAGGGTTTGAGATTGCACAAGTATTTTTGGATTATCAATGCTTCATGTGACTTTCAAACATCATTATGGAACCCTAAGATTACCCATGACAAGTTTCAAGCCTTGAAACACATTTTTGATCAGTCAATTGGACAATTGACCTAAAAATCAATTGTATTGGGGGAAAAGTAAACCATGGCCAATTTACAGTCAAACTTCATAATTTTTTATCCACATCAACATTTTAGACTCATATATACCATTTGATCAAGTTTGGGTTACAACTCCTCAAGAAATTTGATCAAATCATCAAAAGGGAAAATGGTCAAAATTAGGGTTTTGACTGAGAAAGGGCAATTTCTGATTTTTAACCTAGCAAATGACAAATTGAGTTCAAGCATGATTTCAAGGAGTCAATAGCATCATCTTGACTTAATTACTTGGCTCAAAACATTTCAAATTCATTGGGTTGACAGATGAATTTTGTAGTCAACTGATCAAAAGTCAACTATATACTGAAAAGGCAAACTTTGACTTTTTGGTCAAAATCAAGTGCCAAAGGTCATAATTCATCAAGATATGTCAAAATATGAAACTTTTTCACCAAGAAAACCAAATTTGAAAATTAGGGTTTGAATTTGAAAATTTTCATAACTTAGAAATTTTCTAAGTATAAAAATTTTCTTATTTTTTCTCAACTTTACACCACTTTTTCACCATGATGCATTTTGATTCAAGGAAAGTCCCCAACATGAAAGTTGTATACCTCCATGAAATCTACAACTTTTATTCACAAAATTTTCCCTAAATATGCTTTGATCTCAAGTTATAAATTTTTGAATACATGGTCATGAAATTCTTAACTTT
This sequence comes from Vicia faba, assembly GCA_948472305.1. Lineage (NCBI taxonomy): Eukaryota > Viridiplantae > Streptophyta > Magnoliopsida > Fabales > Fabaceae > Vicia > Vicia faba. The sequence continues at coordinate 1,273,649,993 of OX451739.1, forward strand.
GTGAAATTTTGCCCTAATTTAGGCAGGTTTTGGATCCAACTTCATGGCAAGTTTTCATATAGTTATAAGAGGTATCTCAAAATGCATTTCAAAGATGGATTATATAGCACATGGCAAGCTTTCCATAATGTCCAAGAAATCTCCAAGATCATTTTTGAGTAGGGAGAATCGAAGAGAGGAAGTTGGCATTTTCTCACTTTTTGTTCAAGCCATTTTCATGAAGAACCAAGTTGCAAATCAAACCTATGCTGGCTATTTCATGCTTTACAGGTCCTAAAATTGCTACACACTAATTAATTAAATGCATACTCAGTTGACAAAGCCTCTATCCATGCTTTTGAACCTTTATCCAATTGATAATTCCATTTATGGCAAAAAGGTTCCATTGCCATTTTCAGAAAGGGCAACTTTTGCAAACTTTGTGATCTTGAGCATTGGACATGTCCCCTTGATACAAGCAAGTACCACCGACCAAAGGAAACTTGTAGGGAAGAAATACCAACCCTAAACAAGCTGGTACAAGCATGAGAGTTTTGTCTTGTCACTTTGCTTCAAGTACAAGAAAAGTTGCAAAAAGGCTAGGGCTTGTACAGCTAATGGAGAGCTGACTTAAAACCATTTCTATACTAATATGCAAAGGATATACAACACATAGAACACTAAGAAAATGCCTGAAACACTTATAGCAAGCAAAGCACCAAAAATTGTCCAAAACATACATTTTCTGCACAAACATATCCAGCATCCCTTTGGCTCGTGTGTTTTGTATTTAGATCATTCAAACATCTTACATACTTGATACCTAGTCAATCCAAACCATCATCCATGTTCTGTAACCTCTGTTTCACCATTTTCCATTCTTAACTTTGAAGCTTGCAGTTGGACTTGGTCAGGGAGTTCTAGCCACTTTAAGAGCAAGGTAGTGGTTGGAATATATCCAGGGAAGCTCAAGGAAGCTCAAGCAATCATCAGACCTCCATCAAAGTCCCTGCATTTCCATACACGATTCCAGTTGAAGGAGGTAATTTTTCAAACTCTATCTCCTTGTACAGGCAACCTCAAGCCATGATCTGTGAATAAAAAATGTAGTTCTCATCCTAACGAAGCTATACATATCATTATCTTGCATTTATATTACTTGTGCTAAGAGAATTTGGAGTTTGAAATCTTTGAAAATTTTAGGTTAGGATTTAGGGATTTCAAAATTCTCTTTGATCTTTGATAGTTAGATTACATAATTTATATGGTTGGAATCGTGAGTTCAAATGCTACATTTTTCATGTTATAAGTTTTCATTTTTATGCAAGCATGAAGAAGTTACAGGTTGAACCGGCCATGGCGTGAGGAAGGAGAAGGCAGGACAGGGACAAAGCCTGTATTGGGCTTTTTGCTTCTTGTGCTTTTTGTTTTTGCTAGCACTACCACTGATTTGCTATCTCACCCCCTACTAACTCTTTTCATATTTTATTTTTTCATTTTTATATTTAATACTTTTAATTATTTTCTTAAATGATAAAAAATCCTAAAAAATAATTTAATTATTTTTACAATTTTTTTTTAATTATTTCTCACATAAAAAATATAGTTTATTTTGATAAAATATGATTTATTTTCTTAATAAACTTATAAATACAATTAAATATACTTAATATTTTTATTTTACATTTCATACTTACAAATACCTATTTTTTGCATATATTTAATTTTTAATATTTATATACAATATTATTTATTTTTCATACAAAAAATGCACAAAATAATAATATAGAAACATTATTTTCTTTTAAATGAAAATTAGGGTTTAATCCCTTTCAAAAGAATTAAATATTTTTCCTTATATTTTTTAGGTTTAAATTCAATATTCTTTTACACAAAAGCAAGACATAAAACATCTTTTCTTTACATACATATTGCATTACATTTTAAATATTGTATTATATTTATTTTAATTCGCGCGAATTCAATTTGGTTGTAATAATATATTTAGCTTTACATTTGTACAAATCCCCATTCAAACTTGTATTCCCCCCTCCCATGAAATTGTTGTAATAGCTTAGTATATTTACATTATGCAATTTATTGCTTTCATATGCCATGATTAGTAATTAGGGTTTGTATGACAAGAACCAAACAAAGAAAAGTAGAAAACCCTAAATACAAGACAAAATCAAAAGCATGAAAAATGATACACTTTGCACACAATCACCTTAGGGTTTCTCCCACTTGGTTTCCTAAAACAAAATAGCCATGTTACGCATGCGAAGTATCTTGGCAAAACAAAACAAATATAAGATCATAGCCCCTCGATGACGCTATTCAAAAGTAGCCTTATAAAATGATCTTGGTCCCTCAAAAATGCTAAGATACTTTGCAAACATTTCTAATCATGGTTATACGATGACCCACGCCCGTCCCGTTTACATCCAAAGATAGGGCTGCTTACCAAATCAATGGTAAGTCAACCATGTCAAAGGAATATAAAATGCATAAGAAAGACATTTGAGTAGGTAGATAGCTTCTAAGTTACTTGCTCAATTTCAAACAATCCTTGCTATTTTCAAAAACAAACACACACACACACACATTTCAAAAACACCTTACAAACATTGAAAACATTTTAAAAAAGACAAACATCTTTGTATACATTCTTACGAACGAGAATCATTACAAAGATTGCCTAAACAAATGGCCTCTTTTACAAAATACTTTCAAAATCACACCAAACACCATTTCAAACAAACCAAAGCAAGTGATCTAAGCAAGTAACTAAGAGCCCATGGAAAACCATGGATGAAAATGGTGCTAGCACCTTCCATTTTCATAATCTACCCTCCGAACTCAAGAAAACATCTCAAAGGTCTTTCCTGTGCTTTTTCACCTTTCCTTTTGGATAAAAGAAAAGTCGGTGGCGACTCTTGCTAACCGCGACATTTGCGATAAAACGCAAAACCTTCAAGTCAGTTCTCCCACTGTATCACAATATGTATGCGCATGTCATGATGTATGAGCATGATAGTTATGACATATCTGAGTCCGGGAAAATAAATCCCTGACTGCTGCTGGAGAAAATAGAATTCCTGACTGTTGTAGAGAAATGTGGCTCTTGTACTTCCGCCGAGGATGATGAATGGAAGTGACTATACTGGGGACTTGCTCCTTATTTACGGATGTTCTGTTGGGGAGAGACTCTGCTTGAGACTAACTCTGCAGGGAACCACTTGAAAGGTGAATTTCTGATAGCTGAAGTGACGGGCCCTGTCGGGGATTGAGCTTTTGCATCCAGAGAAATAAACTCTGCTTTGGGAGTCAGAAATTTGTGATGATCCACTCGTGTTTATGAAATCTGACTGGGGGACATATGTGTCAGGTTTCTGGAGTTACGAGTAATTGTCTTTGGTTTCTTTATGCAAATATCTGTGACAGCAATCATATCCAAATGCATATGTCAAGAATAAATCATTGGACGTTCTTGCAAAAACAAAATATAAAAAGAAAAATAAATAGTTTTGTAAAAATGACTTGTATTAATTTTGAAGTTGGCATATAACAGGCGCTTTTGTACAAGGAAGATGACGCTCTAGTAAGAGAGTGCCACCATAAAAATGAAGGATATACAATATTGTGTACAATAAAAAGAAAACAGCTATGTGCAACAATTCCATTGGGTTTCAAATCTGCTATTGCCACTATGTCTTCGAGCGTCTTCTCACTTTGCTGCTTGTCCGAATCTGATTAGATTGATTGATGTCGTTTGAGTTTGACAGTTGATACTGAGGTCAAATTGCAGGGTGACCTAATGGGACATAGTGATACGCTTTTCATCCCTAACTTTTGCCTGGACTGCCCTTTCGGGTTTTCGGTCCATCGGGATACCCCTTTTTTGCCCAAGTCGCCTTTTCAGGTTTTCGACTTGCCAGATCCAACGCCTATCACATGAGGGCCTATCATGGGCGTGAGTCAAGCAGGCGCATGGAATCTAGAAAAGTCAAACGGGTTGTTAGCATTTGGGCCCATAAAGTGCTAATCATACCCCCTTTCCTGCTGAAACAACCAGGCCCATTCTAATTTCTTTTATATTTTCTATTTCTTTTATTTAATTTATTTTGATTAATTATTTTCTAACATAAATTAATTCTTTTTTTTTTACAAAATCATAAAATCAATTTCATCAATTTAGATTTAGGTTTATTTTTATCAAATTTAATTTAATAATTAGTTTAATTTAATTTTAGGGTAATTCTAACCTTGTTGTAAATAATTTAAAATCAATTTAGAAAATTAGGTTTTGTTCTTGATTATATTTTTATTTCTTTGCATAAAATAACAAAAATACAAAAATAGGTCGAATTAATTATTTTTCTTAATTTAAATTAATTAGTAATTAGGTTTGTATTTATTCAATTAAAACCTTATTTTCTCAAAATAATAAAAAAAACAACAAAATATGATGTTTCTTTCAATTAGGTTTAGACGGGGTCAAAACCCTAATTTTTTTCTCGTTTTCGATTCATCGCGCACATTTATTATTTTTACGATATTAATGTAACTGCTCATGGTATGTAATAGTTTAATTAGGATTTTCTTTTATTTATCGTTTTACGGGTTTTTGGCTATGTAATTGATATCCCTCCCCGAAGCCTTGTAATAGCGTAGTTTTATTTTCCGCATTTTAATTCTCGCAAATATTAACTGTTAGATGTATGATAATAGAATTGCATGACAAGACTGTATGTTAATTTTAAAATGGTTAGCAAACCCTAAATGTGCAAAGATAATAATTGAAATCAAATCACTCGCACATGCGCACTCTTAGGGTATACTCTCACTTCGGTTGCCTTCGGTAAACAATCATTAAGTATAGGGTGTCTTAGTGGTTGCCCTCATGTCTAAACAAAGATCAAATGTCCCGTTCAGAAATGTTGCCTCAGAAATGTTGCCTCGAATATGATCTTAAGACATTAGGGTTATTACTAAGACGTTCTAACATTGCTTTAGTGGTTGTACGTCTCTTTCGAATTGACCCTTACAATTCCAACGATGGTGCTACCTATTTTATTAATAGTGGGATATCGTTGTCTAAAGGAAACAAGAACAGAAACATTCTTTTTTCGAGTAGGTAGATGCTAATAGGTACTTGCTCAAAATAAATCTTTTCCACACTTATACTCTTTTTAAACAAAGTTTTCAAAAACACTTCGTAACACTCTTGAGGATTGATACAAGGGTTAAAACGAAGTAAAACAAAAACTTTTCAAAACAAACACACACAAGCAATTTAAAAAGATGAGCAAGTACCTAAGAGTCCATGGAAAACCACGGATAGAAAGGGTGCTAATACCTTCCCTTTCTATAATCTACCCTCCGTACTCAGAATATCTCAAAAAAGGATTTTTTTTCTGTACTTTTTCCCTTTCCGGTTGGATGAAATAAAAGTCGGTGGCGACTCTTGCTTACCGTGACATTATGCAAATAAAAAACGCAAACCAGTATTAAACAGTCGGTTCTGCCACCGTATCACAGATCCTATTGGTGGGGATCTTTAGAGAAAAACAATGTCAGTGTCATCAGTGAAGTTTTGGTACCACATGCATGAATCTAACGAAGTTGTGTTGAATTATATGTAGCATTGCATGATGATTTCATTGAGTGAGGTTTTGTGAATGTGTGTTTGAGATAGTTGCTAATTGATACTATTACCATGTGCCTGATGAGTATTACGATGCTGTGAAGGTGTGGGTATGACATGAGGTTTCGATGATGTGGTGTTTTCCTTGGTTTATAATATAACTATTATATTTACTCCTTGTCTTTTACAATGATTATGATTTACTCACCCTTGCTGCTTGGAAATGTTACCTCTTTACGTGGGTAACTTGCAGGTAATCAAGAACAGTCCGCCGAGGCTTAGAGGATAGCTGCAGAGTGTGTTCTTTATTTCCTGTAAAATAAAGGGGTCTTGCTCTAATATGTAACATCGAGGGCGAGATCATTTGTTTTGAATAACCATGTTACTTTGTTTATTTTGATATTTGAACTACCCTTATGGTATTTGAGTTGTTTTGATTGATAAAGTTATTTAGAAGTATCTTAATAAAGATGTTTTGAATTATGAATTTCCGTTGCGAGTAAGTTGAAAGGTTATGGTTTTTAATCATGAAGTACTTAACGTAATTTATTTTTGAAAACCCATTTTATGGAGCAGGACGTGTTTTATTATGAAGTTTGTTCGAAGCAATGTGACACTCTTTTTGGTGCATTACTCTGATTTAATTATCGAATTATTTTGAGAATATTATTTGGGGTTTAAAAAGGTGTTACACCATGCACATATTTAATCCTTCGAATGAACCGGTTTATGCCAAATATTATCAAAAACCGAGTTGACATATTGATCTTCCCTGTTGGTAAGCATTTGGTACACATCACTGATAATATAGGACATGCCTTTAGAAAAAGTCCATTCGTCCCGAATATTATCTTGTAAAGAGACATCAAATAATAGTAACTGACACTCCTCCACCAATTCCTTTTCCCAAGCTAACCACCCCCGACGCCACCTCCATGCACCACCGCCTACTCCTCACCCTAAGAGAAACATGTTCGCTACCGACTCCCCTTTTAACTCAGACAACTGGTAAAGACGACTACATCTTTCACATAAAGGCATCTCTCCTACCCAAGTATCAGTCCAAAAAAGAGTATGAGCACCATTATCCATATTCCTACGCACGTTCTCATTAAACTAACCTCCTTCCTCTTCACCTCCTCCATCCTGAACCCGACCCACCTCTCTCCACCAATTTAAACAACGTCACCCTCCTGATTTCACTCGCCCCGTTTCTACTCCATATCGAGCTTCCAACACCTTCACCCAAAACCCCTCTCTCTCAACAAGCATCCTCCAACACCATTTGTCTAGCATAGTTGTATTAAACTTATTTAGCCTCTTAACTCTCAGACCACCGAACTCATTGTTTTTAGAAATAGTCTCCCAATCAACCCAAGTTGTTTTCCTATGACTATCACTACCACCCCAGAAGAAATTCATAAAAATAGAATCTAATAAAGTGATAATACCTACAGGAGCCTTGAAGAAAGAAAGAGCAGAGATGGGCATAGAGGTAAGGACAAACTTCAAGAGGCTTAACTGACCCCTTAGCGATGAATGACGACTCTTCCAACCAGACAACTTAGATTTCATATGGTCCACCATTGGACCCCAAAAATCCAATCTTCTAGAATCACCACCAATCGGAAGACCTAAGTACAGGAAGGGAAACCTCTTGATTCTACAATAAAGCACCGAGGCTTCCTCATATAACCATGACTCTGAAATTTTAAGACCAACCAATATACTCAAGTGAAAATTAACTTTTAATCCTGACATTGCTTCAAATAACACTAGAACAACCCTCAAGGCCCGGACATTAGCCCAACTCCTCACCCCCATGAGCAAGGTATCATCTACAGACTGGAGATAAGAAATGACAATAGTAGCCTCCGAACCTATAGAATATCCCGAAAAAATATTGGTATTTACAATCACATCCATCAAAACATGAAACCCTTCTTCCGCCAAAAGAAAAGACAGGGAGATAATGAGTCACCTTGACACAACCCCTTCTCAAACCTAAACTCCTGATGTTGGACTACCATTAACCAACACTGATGTTGATGTTGATCCAACACACTCTTTCATCCACTCCCTTCATAGAGTTGAGAAAAACATTCTCCCCATCACAAGATCCAAATCACCCCAATCCACATAATCATATGTCTTTTCAAAATCCATTTTGAACAACATCAATTCTTTTTTCAACTTATGGGTCTCGCCCACCACCTCATAAGAAATCAAAATACCATCAATAATTTGCCTATCTTTTACAAAAGCCGACTGACACTGTGAAATAACATTTCTCATTACCAACCTAAAACAATTTGCCACACCTTAGTAATAATTTTATATAAACATCCAACCAGAGCAATAGGACGAAACTCATTCAACTTAAAAAAACATTGCTAAGAGACACATTGTTAAGAGACACATTGTTATATATCACCACTCTGACGAATCAGATGATAAACTTAAAAAAAGACACATTGTTAAGAGACTTGTTTGTAGTGGTCAATATACAGTCAGTATCGCTAGAGTTTCAAAATGAAGAACTTTTAGAGGTTGAAATCATAGGTGTAACACCCCAGTTTCTATTATTTGATTTATTTAAATTTGGGAAATTATTTTATTAGAATTAATAAAATAAAAAGGAATTATTTATTTTGAAATATGGAGGAAAATAAAAGAAATAAGAAAATGCTGAGTTTTAAGTTATTGGGCTTGGATGTTGTTAGTAAAGAGTGGGGGTGCAAAAGAAGTAAAGTTATGTTTTGGAACTCAAGTTAGTTTTCTCATTTTTTCACGATAAACAGAAGTTGGGAATTTGGGGAAATAGAGCTCTGAAGGTACGAAGAACGAAGGACGAAGAACGAAGAACATCGCCCAAAAAGTTCAAAGCTGCTAATTGATAAGGTAAGGGGGGCTATTACTCGATTTACCTTTGTTTATGGGTTTATGTACGGTTGATTTGGGTAATCATAGGGAAAAACCCCAATTGTTAGATGTTAGTAGGAATCGATACCCTTAGGATTGAACCTTGTTAGAAAAGGGTTAGTTCCCAATTTTTATGAATCGATTAGGAATTTTAGGTTCCAAATGGTGGATTGGGAGTATATCTGCATGATCGTGAATTTACCTTAGAGGTTTAGGGATAACCTTAATGTTGTCAGAACTTCCCTAAAAAGGACGCGTAATCACTATTAAGGTTACTATAATAATTGTTGGTAATTATGAAATGGATGTGTTGTTTGGGTTGCGAAATATCGATGTCGTTAGGTACCGAAATGCGCGTTGAGCCGGCATTTTCCCGCGTTTGGCTGCTGTTCTGAGCTGCTGCAGGTTCAGGAAAATCCTGTACGCGCTCAGCAACACGGGCCGTGTTGCACAACACGGGCACCCGTGTTGCTCTTCTGTGTTGGTGAGATAGTGTGCTTCTGGTTGCACAACACGGGCCGTGTTGCACGACACGGGCACCCGTGTTAATCCCCCTGTAATGAGAAAAAATGTGTTTTCTGGATATGTTACAACACGGGCCGTGTTGCACAACACGGGCACCCGTGTTGCCCAACACGGGCCGTGTTGTACGACACGGGCACCCGTGTTGAGGCTACTGTGTTGATTTTTCTGAACTTTGTTTTCAGTGCCTGATTCTGGATTTTATTGCCATGCTTTTGGATAATGTTATCGAGCATGAATTTATAATATGACTTGATATGATTGATGTTTAAATAGTATGCTGAGTGATTACATGCTATCCATATCTTGTTATGATTTAATGTTGTTGATGTGCATGATATGTTGATTGATGTTCATAGTATGCTGAGTGTTACATACTTACCTATCATGTTGCATTTGTTAATTCCCATTGTGTGGAATTAACATGGTGGCCAATATACGTGTCCGCGATTTAATGGAACGTTGAGGTGGTAGCCGTGTCCGCGATATAATGGAACGGTGAGATATCCGTGACCCGAGATTTAATGGGGCGGTAAAGTGGTACCACATGCATGGGTGTGTTGCATTACCTTGAATATAACATGAATGGATGAGTTTTCCAATGTTGTATTTGATTGTTTGTATGCACGTATGATTGCTAAATGGTTGACGATGTTTGATGAGTATTTGCAAATATGAAAAGTAATATATCATGGGTATATGAATTGTAGAGGTTTTTGTAAACTATGAAATATGCTAATTATTGGGTGATGCTTATGATTGCCTGAATTGATTGTTATGAACGTATAATCAAATGTATAATTGAGATGCTCACCCTTACTGTTGAATATTTCAGATTGAGGAGCTTCGTTCAGGTGCTTGGCGAAGGCTTGTCGTTCTAGTTTATTTTCGTTTTAGTATTGTCCGGGTCATGCTCTGATAGTTGTAACTCCGGGAACGTTTGTTTGTCGAGCTGCTTTAGTCAGACTCGTTTATTTCCTTAGTATTTGGTTTTAATATGATGTTGATATATTCCAGGTGTTAATCCCTGATGACTGAAAATATTATAACTTTGGTTTTATTAAATGAATTATTCCGCTGTGTAAACATGTATGAGTTACTACTAAGATTATGCATGACAGGAATTTGTGTTATTTAAAGAGAGTTGTGACATCCTCGTTGATACATGTACTCTGAAATTATAATTTTAATTATTCGCGAAAATTTTATTCGGGGCTTTTAGAGGGTGTTACAATAGGTCCCAGCAACTTCGTGTCGCCCGAGCTCTGCAATGACCCTCTATTGGTTCTCAAAAGGATGAAGATATATCTTTATAAAACTCCTTTAATATGAGAATCAACGAGTATCCTATGAGGGAACTCCAAAAATCATTGAGAATATGAACCTTTGATGGACCGAACGACGAACACATGGATCTTGTTGATGTCCTTTTAAACTTTAAGGGAGCAAGAGATCATGAGAATTGAAAATTATTTGTCTTAACCCTAAAACGTCAAATCATGGTACAAATTTTTAATCCAAAATATTTCTCACATTCGATTGAAACATTCTTGGGTGGTCAGAGTACTTCCAGATACCATTCCTTGTCGAGGTGACAGACCATGAGTAACATCAATTCCCACATCTTTCTTTAGGAATGATTCTTTATTCAGAAGAATCAGTGATATTTTTTACAAAATATTACCAGATTGATGCATTTCCTAGTGTTATTGCAATATTTAGAAGGGTTATTAAACTTCTAAGAACAATCACTGTAATACCACTTTGGGTTATGACTATGATACTTAACAACAACAAAAAGCTTAATTAAAAGAAGAGAAATGCTAAAATTAAAAGGATAACTGCTACTGCTCTTTCCAATTCAAACATTTAGAGAGTACACTACAACAATTGCAGTAAATACATTTTGTTGATCCAGTAAAGAATTGCCATAAATACATTTTGTTGATCCACTAAACAAACATATTTAAAATCTGTTAGGACATAAATTATGAGCAACCTACGAATGATACTTTACATGAAAAAACCTAGAAGATAGGCATTAACTAAAATGTTACATGTTTTTGTATTCAACTGAGGATTGGATCTTGCGATCATATAGCTATCATATGTTAAATGAGTTAAGATCACATTTCAAAAGATAGATTAAAGGATAAAGTTGTTAAAAATACATTTATACATCTAACAGAGCCAAATTTAACATGGTATCAAAATCGGATTAAAGACCAATATAAAAATTGTTTGAAGTTCCAGATTACTTTAAGTTCTCGGACAATTGGATTTATATGTGTTTGATCAACCTCATCTTTCAAACTAGTAACATTTAGAATGAGACACAAGCCCGTTTAAATGCATACATAAATGATACTTAACACAAAAAGTCATGAAAATAGGCCAACCAAAATGGTACATGTTTGTTGGAGTCATGGTGGGATTTTCAAGAAAAGCATTGCCAATCAAAAGTTTGAATTTACAACTTCATACAAGTTGTGTCCAAAAAGCATGGGGACTTGATAATTTATGTTGCAGTACCGCAATTTCAAACGGGCACTAAAAGTCCTAGCACGATGTCCAAACACAGACCTGGCCTCCGCCCGTACCCGCTGCTAGCATCCCAACTTCGTAAGAGTGTGCATCAAATTTATGTGGAACTGCAGGTACGAGTGGGCTCTCTAGAGTCATCACAGTTGCCTTCTGAGCTGTCGAGACAATGCCAATTCCTCTTTTTGTACTCCCAGTGAAGAGGTACGAGTCGTCCCAACCCCATATTGCCCTGCCACCATGAAATCAAGATAACAAATGTCAACTGTTTTTGTTCGGAATTAAATAAGTTCCTTTTTAACTAATGAAGACTGGAAACTGTGGGACAAGATCAGCTGATAGCAAGAGAAAAAAAGCATAAAACTCAACAAAGATCTGTTGCTTCCCCAGAAACCGCACCTGAAAATAGAAAGCGTCTGGCTTCTTACATCATTAACAAAAGCTGCGTCTTTCAAGTTAACTCCACTGTATATGACAATCGTGTTGTTCTTGCTACATCAAGAGATTATATCAACTCAATCCAATCAAATTCACAATTAGGTAAATAAAATCAAGGATTAGAATCATCATAAGATTATAGCCAAGGATTGAAAAAGCAACATATTTATTGAATCAAGTTTCTACGCAGAACTGAACTTAACAAATAACAATAAATACTAGACGTTATGAAGCACGGACACCTCAAACACGACTCTTACACTAACACGGTGACACTCTTAATAATTTGAAAAAATGAATAAACTAAACGCAATCACAAGTGTTTCATTTTCATACCTTGTGATCGCAAGGCTACGTCCAGAAGGAGAGAAGTAGGCAGATTGCAAGGCCATTTCATGGCTAAATCTCCTTAAAGCTGGGAAGTTACCGCCCTTACCCATACCACCAATACGTCTAAAATCCCAGGTACATGCATTTCCATCAGATGAACTAGTAACTGCAATGTGAGGGTTTTCAGGGTTGAAATCTATTGTATTAATCCTCATTCGATGCAAAGCTAAGCCGGACAAAGAGGAACATGTTCCTATCCTCTTATCCCAAACAGTCAAAACTCCAGAACCTTCAGCTAAATATAAACAGTTTGCCTCATTCTTTGGTTGCGAGAGAGCAGATATACATGCTTTATCACTACTTTTATATACGATATCGAAAATTTCCTTCTCAACATCCATCATCCTAGCAAATCCATCATTACAACCTGTGTATATCTGCATATTAAAATCAACAATCACTGCATCAGAAAATTCTGCTATTTCGCAAACATGTTAACAGAAAATAAGAATTCATTCACACACCTTTGACAAGCAATGTGATTGAACCACAATCCCCGAAATAATAGTTTCATGCGGACGATACAAAAAAACCTCACTTTGTCCAACATTCCAGAACCCAATATTCCCGGAATTGTCACCCGCTACAATCATCTTGAAATCATTGGAAGGGAAGAACCGCGTTTGAGTTATCCTTCCAGGAACAACATTTGATATATTTTCAGGATTCAAAGACATGGATTCCAACTCAAAAGAACACTCAGTTTTGTTCATTTTTGCAGTACCATTGGATTGTTGTTTTAGGGTTTCAATGAAAGAGCAATCCGAGTGTGTGCCTTTGTAAGCTTCCTTCATTGGAAGATGATCCAAAATGTTAGGATTGCTGGATTTAGTGTTACTATAAAAGAGAGAATTTGAGGGATCGGTTGCAACACCTGTAAGGGATTTGTTAGAATTAGTTGGTTAGGTTTGTTACTTCATACTATATAGCATTGATTCCTCTGGAAAAAAAAGCATATGTGACGGTTGTGATTAAGTTTAATTTATTCATTTGGTCAAATTATTATCGGTTGCAACGTGTGAGAGTCAGTGTCATGATTTAGGTGTCTGTGCTTCATATCTTGATACATAATCATAGTTTTTTCATTTTATAAGTTCTAAAAATAAAAAATACTACCTCTGGTTCGGAGGGAGAATCTGGTAGCATTAGGGGTTTCGGTTTTCGGTTTCTTCTCTGATTTCAATTTGGTCACAGCACTGTAAAATTCAAATAGACAATGTCATTCATCAACAATAACCAATGTTGATATTAGAGAAAAATAATGAAGCTATTAGAGAAGAAAATGACCTTGGAGGCTTGAAGAGTTGTGACGCTTTGGAATATATTTTGAGAGCGGAAATCATTTCGGTGTTGCGACGAATGTTTTCGAGTCGCTTCAGTTCGTATTCAGAAAGTTTCTGAGTCGCCATTGAAGAGGAAGATTTCAGGTTTCTAGTGGCTTCTTAGTTTAGCGGAGTATTTGTTAATTTATGTTTCTGAATTCTAAAAGGAGAGAACATTGAAGAAAGGAATTATTTCCCGCGCAAAAATCCTTCTGAAATGTAGGATAGTTTGGTAATTACCATCTATACAAAAATCATTTCATTTTCATTTTAAATTTTAATTTCTAAAATAATTTTATATAAATACTAATAATCATATAGACCTTGATGATGATCATGATAATAACAATAATAACAACAATAATAATAATAATAATAATAATAATAATAATAATAATAATAATAAGAATAACAACAACAATAATAATAATAATAACAACAATAACAATAATAATAATAATAATAATAATAATAATAATAATAACAATAATAATAACAACAATAACAACAACAACAACAATAATAATAATAATAGTAACAACACTAACAATAATAATAATAACAATAACAACAACAATCATAATAATAATAATAACAATAATAACAACAATAACAATAATAAAAATAATAATAACAATAACAATAATAATAATAATAATAATAACAATAATAATAATAAGAACAATAATAATAATAACAATAATAATAATAATAATAATAATAATAATAATAATAATAATAATAATAATAATAATAAATTTGGTATCTCAAAATTTTGTTTTTTAGGAAGAGCTTGTTTACCACTCAAATTAGTGCTTTGATTCTTTTAATTTAAATGGTCATAAATATATTATCAAATTTTATAATATATTTAATTTTCTTGCATGAAATATATATTTTTATGTGTGCATATTGTATAAGATATTGTGATATGGTGGGAGAACTGACTTGAGGTTTGCGTTTGGTGTTTGCAAATGTTGCGGTTTAGCAAGAGTCACCACCGACTTTTCTTTTATCCAAAAACGAAAGGTGAAAAAGCACATGAAAGACCTTTAGAGATATTTTTGAGTTCGGGGGTAGATTATGAATAGGGAAGGTATTAGCATCCTTTTCATCCATGGTTTTCCACAGGCTCTTAGTTACTCGCTAGATCACTTGCTTTTGTTTGAATGTGCTTTGTGTGGTTTTGAAAGTATTTTGAAATGTAACTTTGTAATGATTCTCGTTTCTATAAGAATGCATACGAAGTTTTGTTTTGAAAATAATTCAAAAAGGTGTTTGTGGGGTGTGTTTTTGAAAGTGATTTTGAAAAGGGTTTCCTTTGTAATAGCTCTCGTCTCTATAAGAACGCGTACAAAGTGTTTGTCTTTTAAAAATGTTTCAAAATGAGAGTGTTGGTGTACAAGATGTTTTATTATGAGCAAGCGAGCAACTAAAAGCGAATCTAACTACTCGAAAAGGTCTTAAGTGTGCTTTTCCTTCCCCTTTAGATGTGGTTATCTTACCATTGATTTGGTAAGAAGCCCTATCGTTGGATGTGAATGGACGGGCGTTGGGACGTTTGTATAGTCATAGAAGGCAATATATAGGACGTTTTAGCAATATCGTTTTAGGGACTAGATCGTTTACCGAAGGCAACATCGAGGGACTACGATCTTTTATCGAGGGTCTTTGCTAAAACACCCATGTTCGAGGGACATGACTATTTTTTCGATATGCAACGAAATGGGATTACCCTAAGGGTGCATGTGTGAATGGTGTGTTAGTTTGCATGCATTTTGTCTTGTATTTTGAAAGTCATCTATTTGTTGATTTTATCTTGCCGTACATCCTATTTACTAGCAATATATGAAAAAACAAGTAAAAATGCGGAAAATAAAATCTAAGCTATTACATCGCTTTAGGGGGATGGAGGTACACATTTATGAATGGGGCTGCAAGTAAAATTAGATCCTAAGTTACTATTACAACCACATTGAAATGGATCAGAATGTGCAAGAAACGTAAATTGCTTATTTATTTAAGAAAAGAAATAAGTTTTGCTTAAGAAAATATTTTTTTGGTCTTTTGTTTTAAGAAATAAAGTAAAGCATGGAAAATGTTTTTGGTGTTTGTTGATTAATGAAATAGAAAGTGATAGCAAAAACAACGAGAAAAAAGGAAAAATAGAATCAACGTATTGCTGATTAAGGGAGGTCAGAAGTTCTGACTCTGGCGCACTGCAAAACAGAAATCTTGTTAGTGAAAAAAAAACAAGTAGAGTCAGAAGTTCTGAGTCCACTGGGAGCACATTAGCTTTCAGAAGTTCTGATACCACTGGCAACAAAGCAGGTTTCTGAAGTTCTGATACCATTGGTAACAAAGTGGATTTCAGAAGTTCTGATACCACTGGCAGAACTTGGTCTCTCTTTCCATGCTAGTCAGAACATCTGCAACTTGGTCATTTATCCAAAAAACAGAAGATGTACATATGACAGTTATGGCAAGTTCCATAGCATTTCAGAAACAAGAAATATCAGAACTATAAATCAGAGGCAAGTGTGAATTCGCTAGTCCTAATTCTGAGTTCTAATTTCTTCCAGAATTTCTGAACTGATTTATTCTATACTTAGGCAGACAAATACGTGAAGCCTCAGAAAATGCACAACGTCAAAAATATGATGTCTACATTGTACTTTTGAACATGTAAATCTGGTAATGCTTAAGTAACGTGATAAGAGTCAGCAGATGCTTACCTTGCCGCTGGAAAAGATTTTATGAACCGGAGGTTAGTCCTGAACTCTGGTGATGTTCTGAGCAACTTCTTCACGTACTCAACAGAATGGAAGTTTTCAACTTCTGGAACAGCCAAGGGGTGATATTCTGACTTCTTTGAGGTGGAGGTGAATGGAGAGTGTATGGCAGTATGGATACAGAAGTTAGAATAGCTTCTAGTATGTGAACCAACAATTGTGGGGATGGTTTTAGTCAAGGAACAATGGAGTTTTGATGCTAGGATCAAATGCTAAGATTTTGTATTTTGGTGTTTTACAACTTTTCGGATTCTTGGGATTTTTGCAGGGATTCAAGGCTTTTTTCTTCCTTTTGGTGATTCTCTCTCTCCAAAAACCAATCCTTTTAACATGTGATGGAACAAACTATTTATAGATGGATTTGATGTGGTTTGGGGGGGAAAACAAATGAGTTTTAAACATTTTTGGCATACTGTCCCTTTGTTTTTTAATCACAGTTTTCATAGGCTAATTTGGTGCAAGAAAAACACAGGCGTGGACTGGATCAGCAGCACCTTGGAGTGTTGTGGTAGCTGGTTGCAGGATTGTACCATAGTAGGGCAGCAGGTTACTTTAAACGATGTTTTGGTGATGTTCTGATCGTAGAAGATCAGAAGCGTAACCTCTAAATGCTGAAGGGGCATCTTCTTGCCGAAGCGTTGAACATAGCCTCCATATGCTGAAAAATCATGTCCTGACTGAAGCATCTTGTTTTGACCAAAGAGCAATGCTTCTGCATGTTCTGATTGAAGTGTCATGTTCTGGACCATGTTTGTAACTTCTGACTGCACTTGCATAGAGGCTGGCTCAGAGATTCTGAAGTGTCATATTCTTTAGACACTTAGAAAATTTTCTAAATGCTTAGAAAATTTGATTTTTAATGTAACTTCTAACTTTTGATTTTTGATGAACCAATTTCATGCCTTAATGAAATATGATTCTTGGAACTTGATTTTTGATTCAAAAGTCATAGTTTGACTCCTTTTGTGTGTAAATGACCAATTTTCCCTTGTGAACCATTCTCTTGGAAAATTTGTAATTTCAGATTTGCAATTGGATGAAAGCAAACTTGAGGGCAAAGGTTGATCCTTTGAGAAATGACAGGGAAAATTTTGGGGTACAACAGTTGCCTCTGTTCAATCTTCTTAAACCTAAGGATGTAGATTGGCTGGTCTGCCTTTCGTGATCTGAAGGTGGAAGATGATTGAACACTAGAGTGCCCAGAAATTTGCACTCGTATGCAGGATTGCTGATTAGCGAAGTCGGAAATGGGCTTACAGATGCCATTTAGAAGGCGTCGGGAAATCATAGGAGATGTGCTTAAAGATGCATCCAGAAAAGCTTGGTTACATAAGAGATTCATGGGTGAAAATTCCTGTACCAGCTGTCAAGGAGGACTTTGGCGGGGAATGTTGATTTATGCACTGGGAAGTAAAGCCTATGAGCTTTTGGTTGTCCATTTCTCTACTGGGGAATTAACTCTTGATTGAAGAAGTGAAAGTAGACTGTATACCTGGTCAGGGTCCAGGCTGTACAGCAACTTGCTGGGGAAATATGAGATCGACCGTATTTGATCGGATCCAGGCTTTGCAGTGTTTTAACCTGTTATCGAGAGATAAGGGATAAGGAACCTAGATAGTAGGGTTACTTCGAAATGAAATCCTGGGTAGTAGGGTTGTAAGAAGGAACCTGGATAGTAGGGTTACTTTGAAATGAAAGTCTGGGTAGTAAGGTTGTGAGAAGGAACCTGGATAGTAGGGTTACTTTGAAATGAAAGCCCGGGTAGTAAGGTTGTGAGAAGGAACCTGGATAGTAGGGTTACTTCGAAATGAAAGCCTGTGTAGTAGGGTTATGAGAAGGAACCTGGATAGTAGGGTTACTTCGAAATGAAAGCTTGGGTAGTAGGGTTGTGAGAAGGAACCTAGATAGTAGGGTTACTTCGAAATGAAAGCCTGGGTAGTAGGGCTGTCAGAAGGAACCTGGATAGTAGGGTTACTTAGAAATGAAAGCCTGGGTAGTAGGGCTGTGAGAAGGAACCTGGATAGTAGGGTTACTTCGAAATGAAAGCTTGGGTAGTAGGGCTGTGAGAAGGAACCTGGATAGTAGGGTTACTTCGAAATGAAAGCCTGGGTAGTAGGGTTGTGAGAAGGAACCTGGATAGTAGGGTTACTTCGAAATGAAAGCCTGGGTAGTAGGGTTGTGAGAAGAAACCTGGATAGTAGGGTTACTTCGAAATGAAAGCCTGGGTAGTAGTGAAGATGTGAAAAACACAAGAAGGGGGGTTGAATTGTAAAACTTAAAACAAATGCTTAGACAACACAGTATTTTTATCCTGGTTCGTTTGATCTCAAACTACTCCAGTCCACCCGTCAAGGTGATTTCGCCTCTCTCCAACGAGGTCTTAATCCACTATATTCAAAGGATTACAACAGCTACTTTAACAACTGTTAAAGCCTTCTTGAGTATAACCACAAACCGGTTTATCTAAAGGAAATCTTTTACAAATAATTTGAACAATGATGTGTTAACGTTTTCTAATAAAACAATATATCACAACTGTGATAATTACACAATTAAAGCTTGGAATAAACTGAATTTGCTAAAGCGTTTGAGTAAGCGTGGTTTTGAAGGCTTGGCAAATTATGTAAGTGCATGCGTGCGCCTTTTCTCACACAGACTTGTTTAAATAGGCAAGGCAGAGATACGTTGTCCATAAAGCCAATTTAATGATAATAACGCACTTTCCTTTTTGATAAGATCTTGTCTTGAAGAGAGCCGTTAGCATTTAATTTTGTCTTGAATACTTAGTAACGCTTCAGAGTCTTCTTTGCTTATGATAATACTTCAGAGTGTTCTTTGCTTTAACTTATGATGACGCTTCTGAGTGCTTATGACTTGGTAAAGATCTTTGATCAGAGTCAGTGTATATGTTTATGCGCAGATTTTGGTCATCAAGCTTCAGCGTATAATCTGGTAGCTTCAGCATGTAACACATGTTACTGATCTTCTGATGCTGATTCCATCAGATCTTCTGTATAGACAAAACATAATTTTAAGAAGCATATTTGTCTTATATATATATAAATCTTACAATTTATTTATTCTTTGTATTTTGTTATCATCAAAACTCTAATTAAGGGTTGTAGAATCAAACTATGTTCTAATAATCTCCTCCTTTTTGATGATGACAAAAACCATATTTTTCAATTAAAAATAAAGAATAAAAAGTATAGAATTAAGAAGAGAAAACTCCCCCTGAGTTGATTACTTCCCTTTAATTCCATGAGTCTTTGAGCATCAGAACCTTACTGTATCTTTCCTCAGAGTTTTGTACTTGTTCAAGCTTTTCAGAAGAGAACAAATTTAAATAGATCAGAATGTTTGAGACTTATGTCTCAGTAATCCGTTATTGAAAAATATCATTCTTTCTCCCCCTTTTTGTCAGTTATCAAAAAGAACAAATAATCAGAGTCAAAATGCGTTTATATTGAGACCAGAAGCAATGATAAGTTCAGAACAATGTAAGAATATTACAGATAAACATGTTATAAAAACGAGGAAATTCTAAGAGGGAGGAGGAAGACGTGTGAACAAAGCTTCCAACATGCTCTTGATATGGGTGTTGGTTTCCTGTTGCTGGGTTAACATGCTCGTGATTGCATCAATTTTGTCGTCCTGTTTATCCATTCTTTCCTTCATCAAAATATCAGATCTTTTCAGGTCTTCTAGAGTCTGCATATCATAGGAGGAAGCTTGAGGATCTTCAATAACTGGATGCTTCCCAGAGCCTTCTGCAATATCCTTTTCTTGACCCAGTTTTTCAGCAGGAATCATCTGCTCTTGAGTATCAGTCAGATTGAGATCTTCTAACTCTGGTTGAACTTTGTTTGCTGGACGATGTTCAGACCAGGGAGCATTGTCTAGAGGGAGAACTTCTTCCTTGAGCAGCTGGCTCAGAACTGGATCTTCAATTTCTTTCAGCAGATTGCTGAAGTTCAACTGAGCTTGTCTGTAGCTCTGTTCTTGTAACTTATGAGTTTCAGAACATACCCATCTTCTGAACTTTGACCAAAGGTAGTCTGATGCAGCAGGATCAACCAGCTCAAGACTAGCTTGTTTCAAAGAAGTGATCCACTTCTGTACTTCTGTTTCAAATATCAATATGCTAGTACCAACATCTGGAGAGGGTTCAGATGGTTTTGGTTTTGGGATAGCTGTTTTGTGGGTTATGGCAGCAAGACGTTCAAAAACCATTAAATCAATGACAGTCTTGTTGTGGTCATCTGGATTGTTCTTTGGTGAGGGAGTGGGAGAGTCAGGAATTATTATTGGACTGGTTGGGGAGTTTGGTGGAGTTGATTCTAGAGAGGAGGGAATTTGGGGAATATTCAGAATGGTTAGGGGCATACGAATGGCCAGAGGTTCTGTGATTCCAGGAATGGGAATGGTATCAGAATCAACAGTTTGGTTTGATTGAACGTTATGAGGTTCTGGTTCACAACATTCAGAAGGTTGAGTCTCAGAAGTTTGAACTTTTGGTTGAAATAGTTCAGGTTGTGGAGAAGGTGGATGAATTTCTATTTGAGGAGATAGAGGTAGTAGGATTTCTGGTTGTGGAGAGAGGGGAATTTCTGGTTGTGGTGAGAGGGGAATTTCTGGTTGTGCTTCTGTGGTGGTTTCAGGGTTTGGATTTTCTGGCATGGGAGCAGAAGTATGTTGGTCAAAGGTATCTATATCAGATAGAACTTTTGCAAGTTCTTGTTGGGTTGCTTCAATATTTGGATTTGGAGGTTGGGAGCGAGATCTTCTAAGAGTTAAGGATTCAGAGGGGTCAAATTCAATGTCAAAGTCATCAAATGTTTGTGGTGTGGGGTTTTCTGATTAAGTGGGAATTGGTATAGATGTTGATACAAAAATTGAATTTAAAACAGTTATAGAAGAAGGATTACCTCTCTTTTTAGGAGTCCGCTGGGATGATCCTTCTGCTACAGCTTTCCTTTTCTTGGTTTTCTTCAGCACAACTTCTGGAGCCTTCTGCTGCAGATCCTGAATGTTCAAATCTGGTGTTGTACCATCCGCCTTGGAAGCATCCAGATATCTGACTATTATATCAGGTTTAGAATCAATCTCTGAGAACAGAGGAAAGTTATCCAGAGGGACTCTTCTGCTGGAGATTGTTTCAAAAGAAGTGACACTGGGTTCCTTCTTGATGTTCTCAATCAACTTCATCTTCTTCAGATTCTTTGCATTCAGCGGTTTGCCAACAGTAGCTTCCAAAGAGCTTATTTCCTGAGCCTCTGTAAGATGATCAATCAACTTATTCTCTGTTAGAATATCTGATATAAGTCTTCCTAGGGGTATCAAGTCCCTTTTTATGCGCTCCTCTTCTCTGGTTTCCTTAACACTGGTCCTTAGATGGTTAAACAGCAGATGAGCCAGATTTACCTTAATCTTTAAAGAGATGAAGTAGATCAGAAATTGCTGATCAATATTGATGTAGTCAGGAGAGCTGGTAGGCTTCCTGTGGTTTATGCATCCCAGAATGATCTTGGCCCATATTCTGTGATGGTCTTTTAAATCCCTTATCTTGCTGGAGGGAAGACCCAAAGTGAAGATTTCTCTAACAATTAGGGCAACATCAGCGCATCTTTCAGCCATGTTAATGCAACGTACACCACCACCACTGTAGCCTATTAATCGTGCAATGAGGTCCTCAGAAATAACTATCTTCTTCCCCATAATGTATGAAGTAACTTGATGGTTGGAAGATGAAGCATGAATCCAAAATTCCTTTACCAGAATTGGGAATGTTGGACCCACCAGACGGTCAAAGTATCTTTCCCAGCCTTGAGCCTTAACCTCTTCGGAGAGATTAAACCCATTCTCTTGAAGACTGTTGAAATCCACGATCAATTCTGAAAGAACTTTTAGATTTTTGATGGGTGTAAGAAGAGTTATGTAGGGTTCTTCATATTGTTCGGAGGAATCTGTTTTCTGAGCACTGGAGGTAGGGTTGCTGGAGGAAGCCATGTTCACACCGAAGGTTTTGTGAAGAAATTGAAAGGGTTTTGAGAAAGGATGCAGACTGAAAACAATAAGTTTGTAGAGAAAATGAAAGTGAAGGTAAAATAGTGTAAATGGTGAGAAATGTGTTTAAATAGATTTCTAAAAAAATTTGAAAACATAAACGGTAAGAGAGAGAAATTAAATATGATGATTATGAGCATTTAATGATAGCTTATTTTGGGGGATTCAGAAAGATATTGGAACGGTTACCCATGACATGTGTCCCAATGCATCCAATCAACGCTTTTGACCTTTCAGAAACGTGAACGCGTGTTCAGCCTCAGAAAGTAGCTGATGACTGGATGACACTTGTTTGCTTGAGTGAACTGCACATTTCTATCCTTGATTCTGTTACAATTTGTACTTCTAAAGATCTGAAGAAAGATTGATCAGTAGTTCACGAAAAAGTAGACAAAGTTCTGAAGGTTAGGATATGGAATCAAAATAGTTTTATTCTGGGCAGAGCTTCATGCTGAGATGTTTCAGAATGAAGTTGAACCTATCTTCAGAAAGAGGTTTTGTAAAGATATCAACCCATTGATGGTCTGTGTTAATAAATTTAAAATTTAAAATCCCTTTCTGAATATAGTCCCTAATAAAATGATGTTTTATTTCTATATGCTTAGCCCTAGAATGCAAAATAGGATTTTTACTGAGACAAATAGCAAAGTATTGTCACATAGGATAGGGATGTTACTCTCAAATATCTTGAAGTCCTCAAGTTGACTTTTCATCCAGAGCATTTGTGTGCTGCATCCAGCTGCTGCTATGTATTCAACTTATGTTGTTGATAGAGCTATTATGGATTGTCTTTTGCTGGACCATGAGATCATATTTTCTCCCAGAAACTGGAAGCTTCCAGAAGTGCTTTTACGTTCTACTCTGTCTCCAGCGAAATCAGCATCACAGTATCCTATTAAGCTCTGTAGACCTTCTGTTCTACCTTTTTACTTACCTCTTCTCTTTCCAGAATGCACGTGGGATGCATTGGAATCTTTGATGGCTTACATTCTGAGAGATCAAATTTCTTCAGAAGTTCTCTGACATATTTGCTCTGATGAATGTAAGTTCCTTCTGGGGTTTGATTAATCTGAATGCCCAAAAAGAATTTTAGTTCCCCCATTAGGCTCATCTCAAATTCTGCCTGCATACATTTAGAAAACTTTCTTCCCAAAGAGGGTTTAGTGGATCCAAATATGATGTCATCAACATAAATCTGACATACTAAAATATCATTCTGAACTGTCTTACAGAACAAGGTTGTGTCCACTTTCCCTCCGGTGAATTCCTTTTCTAACAGGAAGTTACTTAGTCTTTCATACCAAGCTCTGAGAGCTTGTTTCAGACCATAGAGTGACTTCTTTAGTTTGAAAACATATTATGGATTTTTGGAACTTTCAAAACCAGGGGGTTGGTGCACATATACCTCTTCTTCTATATAGCCATTTAAGAATGCACTCTTAACATCCATCTAATACAGAGTGATGCCTTTATTAACAACAAATGAGATTAAGAGTCTGATAGATTCTAACCTGGCGACTGGAGCAAAGGTTTCTGTATAGTCTATCCCCTCTTGCTGACTATAACCTTGTGCTACCAGTCGTGCTTTGTTTCTGATGACTTCACCTTGTTCGTTCAGTTTGTTTCTGAACACCCATTTTGTACCAATGACGTTGAATCCTTTTGGTTTGGGAACTAGATCCCATACGTCATTTCTTGTGAATTGATTTAGCTCCTCTTTCATTGCTGGAATCCAGTCATTGTCCAGAAGTGCTTCATCAATTGTTGTTGGTTCAATTAGAGAAACCAGTCCCATGAAGGATTCTTCAGAGTTTCTGAAGGAGGATCTTGTTCTGATTGGATCTTCCTTCCTTCCTAAGATTGTTTCTTCAGGGTGATCCATGCTGCTTCTGGATGGTCTTTTCTGGAGTTGATCAACACAAGGTGCTGGATTGCTTGCAGTGACTCTTTCTGATGTTGAGGGGGTGTCTCTATTGAGAGCTTCTGATGATCTGTCTTCAGTACCTGTGAGTTCAACTTCCATACCTGCAAGGAATTCATTCTGCTTTGACTTTTGAGAGTCAAGCTTATCATCAAAACAAACACTGATTGACTCTTCCACAGTCTATGTTTCTGTATTGTATACTCTGTACCCTCTTGAGCGTTCAGAATATCCTAACATAATACACTTTTGTGCTTTAGAGTCAAACTTGTTCAAATAATTTTTTGTATTCAGAATAAAACATGTACATCCAAATGGGTGAAAGTAGGAAATGTTGGGCTTTCTGTTCTTCCACAATTCATATGGAGTCTTTTCCAGAATAGGTCTTATGGAGATTCTATTCTGAATGTAACACGCTGTGTTTATTGCCTCTGCCCAGAAGATCTTAGCAACGTTAGTCTCGTTGATCATGGTTCTGGCCATTTCTTGCAATGTTCTGTTCTTTCGTTCTACAACTCCATTTTGCTGGGGAGTTCTAGGACAAGAGAAATCATGCAGAATGCCTTTGTCATTAAAGAATAACTCAAAATCTTTGTTTTCAAATTCTCCACCATGATCACTTCTGACTTTGACGATTCTAAGATCCTTTTCATTCTGAACTTGGTTGCAGAAGGTAACAAACATAGAGTGTGACTCGTCCTTGTGCCTTAAGAACTTTACCCATGTCCATCTGCTATAGTCATCTATGATTACTAACCCATACTTCTTGCCACTGACTGAAGCAGTTTTAACTGGTCCAAATAAGTCAATGTGCAGAAGTTCTAATGGCTTGGAGGTGGAAACAACGTTTTTGGATTTGAAAGCTGGTTTTGCAAACTTACCTTTCTGACATGCTTCACACAGAGCGTCTGAATTGAACTCCAGGTTAGGAAGTCCTCTGACCAGATTGAGTTTGTTAATCTGAGATATTCTTCTCATACTAACATGTCCCAATCTTCTGTGCCAGATCCATTGCTCGTTGTTAACAGACAGTAGACATTTTACATTCTGACTTTTTAGTTCAGAAAGTTTTATTTTATAAGTGTTGTTTTTCCTCTTTCCATTAAATAGGATAGTCCCATCTTTCTGACTAACAGCTTTGCATGAATTTTGATTGAAGATTATATCATAACCGTTATCACTTAATTGACTTATGGATAACAGATTATGCATTAATCCATCAACTAGTAAAACATTTCTTATAGAGGGAAGATTTCCATTACCTACTGTTCCAGAGCCAATGATCTTTCCTCTCTGATTGCCTCCAAAACCTACGTGGCCTCCAGGCTTAAGTTCCAGGCTTTGGAACATATGCCTTCTTCCCGTCATGTGTCGTGAGCAGCCAGAGTCCAGGTACCATGATTGGTGTTTTTGCTTTGCTGCTAAAGATATCTGCCACATGTATTATTTTATCCTTAGGTACCCACATTTTCTTGGGTCCTGATTTGTTAGTTTTACCAAAACTCTGGTTGAATTTTGGTTTGACAGAGTAATCACTACTTGTATATTTTATGTCATGTGTGTGCCCATATATAAAGTGTGAATCAAGTGGAGTACGTTTTATAACTAAATCCATGGCATTTTTTGGTGTAGGTACCTTACCTTGATATCCTATCCCTTTTCTGCCATTTCTGCTAACTCCATAGATCATTGAAGCCATTTTGCTTCTATCTATGTTTTTAGCTAGAAACTTCTGAAAGCTTTGATCATACTCCTTGATGATCTCATCAGCATTGCTGGGAGTTTCAGGGATTGTTTCCTTCTGAGAGTTTTGCAATTGGTTTTTTAATTTTGAAATTTTATCTTTTAACTCAGAATTCTCCAATTTGAGACTCTCAGTCTTATCAGAGTCAGGAGCAAGATTCCTTTTCAGGTTTCTGAATTTGACTCTGATCTGCTGATATCTTTCTAGAATTTCATTAAGGCTTTCAGCTAGTTCATCCTTAGTAAAGTTTATAGTAAAGTCAGGGAATACCTCTTCTGTATCTGATTCAGATTCTGACTCAGAAGCTTCACTGTCTTCTGTTATATTTGCCATGAGAGCTATGTTTGCTCTTTCATCATCTGATTTTGAGTCAGCTTCAGATGTGTCAGAATCATCCCATGTAGCCATGTGACTTTTCTTCTTTTCCTTGCCAAACTTCTTTTTGGGCTTTTCCTTCTGAAGCTTTGGGCAATCACTTTTGTAGTGCCATTGCTCGTTACATCCATAGCAGATGATGTCTTTGTTGTTTGGCTTTCTGTTTCCTGAAGAACCTTCAGATCTTCTGTGTCCAGAGGAGGATTCTGACCTTCTGTATCTAGAGAAAGATTCATTCTGATTTTCTGATCTTCTGGGATTCCTGAACTCCCTTTGCCTCTGCTTCCACAATTGGTTCACCCTTCTGGAGAGGAGAGATAGTTCATCTTCTTCTGATGAGGATCCATCAGAGGTTTCTTCCACAGCCTGCAAAACTTTGGAGTCAGATTTTCTGTTAGATTTTAAAGCTAATGGCTTACCTTGCTTTTGAGGTTCATCTGCTTCTAGCTCTATCTCGTGACTTCTGAGGGAGCTGACAAGTTCCTCCAGAGAGATTTTGTTGAGATCCTTGGCTAGCTTAAGCGCTGTGACCATTGGCCTCCATTGATTTGGAAAGCTTCTGATGATCTTCTTAACATGATCAGCAGTAGAATACCCTTTGTCAAGAACTTTTAGACCAGCAACAAGAATTTGAAATCTTGAAAACATAGTTTCTATTGATTCACTCTCTTCCATCTTAAATGCCTCATACTTCTCAATGAGTGAAAGGGCTTTGGTTTCTTTGACTTGAATGTTGCCTTCATGCGTCATTCTCAGAGAGTCAAACATATTCTTTGCAGTGTCTCTGTTTGATATCTTCTCATATTCTGAATAAGAGATGGCGCTGAGAAGAATTGTTTTGACCTTGTGATGATTTCTGAACTCACGCTTTTGCTGATCAGACATAATTTTCCTGTCAATCTTCTGACCACTTCCATCCATTGGGTGCGTGTATCCATCAGTCACCATGTCCCACAGATCAGCATCACGGGCCAGAAAGAAACTCTCAATTCTGTCTTTCTAGTAGTCAAAGTTCTCTCCATCAAAGACTGGAGGCTTGCCACTGAATTTTTCTCTTTCTTCATTGTTGTCATTGCTGATGTTTTGATTTGGTCCTGCCATTGTGTTTTTCTGACGCTGGATCTTGTACTAACACGGTTAAGTGTTATAAGCTCAGAACCAGGCGCTCTGATGCCAATTGAAGATGTGAAAAACACAAGAAGGGGGTTGAATTGTAAAACTTAAAACAAATGCTTAGACAACACAGTATTTTTATCCTGGTTCGTTTAATCTCAAACTACTCCAGTCCACCCGTCAAGGTGATTTCGCCTCTCTCCAACGAGGTCTTAATCCACTATATTCAAAGGATTACAACAGCTACTTTAACAACTGTTAAAGCCTTCTTGAGTATAACCACAAACCGGATTATCTCAAGGAAATCTTTTACAAATAATTTGAACAATGATGTGTTAACATTTTCTAATAAAACAATATATCACAACTGTAATAGTTACACAATTAAAGCTTGCAATAAACTGAATTTGCTAAAGCGTTTGAGTAAGCGTGGTTTTGAAGGCTTGGGAAATTATGTAAGTGCATGCGTGTGACTTTTCTCACATAAACTTGTTTAAATAGGCAAGGCAGAGATACGTTGTCCATAAAGCCAATTTAATGATAATAATGCACTTTCCTTTTTGAGAAGATCTTGTCTTGAAGAGAGCCGTTAGCATTTAATTCTGTCTTGAATACTTAGTAACGCTTCAGAGTCTTCTTTGCTTATGATAACGCTTTAGAGTGTTCTTTGCTTTAACTTATGATGACGCTTCTGAGTGCTGATGACTTGGTAAAGATCTTTGATCAGAGTCATAGTGTATATGTTTATGCACAGATTCTGGTCATCAAGCTTCAGCGTATAATCTGGTAGCTTCAGCGTGTAGCACATGTTACTGATCTTCTGATGCCGATTCCATCAGATCTTCTGTATATACAAAACATAATTTTAAGAAGCATATTTGTCTTATATATATAAATCTTACAATTTATTTATTCTTTGTATTTTGTTATCATCAAAACTCTAATTAAGGGTTGTAGAATCAAACTATGTTATAACAAGTAGGGCTGTGAGAAGGAACCTGGATAGTAGGGTTACTTCTTTTGATCATGTAGATTAGTTGACCCGTTTGGTTTCGGGAACTGATTTTTCCTTGGTTTCCTATAGATATGACATGTATAACTGCTGGAATTGTTGGTGATAACTGTCTTTCCTGAAAAGATAATAGGGTTAGTTATATGTGATGCATGAAATGCATTATGAGATGATATTCTCAAAATAAACGAGATTATGATGTATGTGATATGTGTTGTACCCCAAAATTTACCCTCTCATTTATTAATACTTTTCTCATAAGACTTCTTTGACTCAAGACAAGATTAGCGTTTGGTCAGCTTAAGACATCTCATCTTGCACTGATAACCCAAAATTAGGGTTTGATATTGCACAAGTATTTTTGGACTATCAATGCTTCATGTGACTTTCAAACATCATTATGGAACCCTAAGATTACCCGTGACAAGTTTCAAGCCTTGAAACACATTTTTGATCAGTCAATTGGACAATTGACCTAAAAATCAACTGTATTGGGGAAAAAGTAAACCATGGCCAATTTACAGTCAAACTTCATAATTTTTTATCCACATCAACATTTTAGACTCATATATACCATTTGATCAAGTTTGGGTTACAACTCCTCAAGAAATTTGATCAAATCATCAAAAGGGAAAATGGTCAAAATTAGGGTTTTGACTGAGAAAGGACAATTTCTGATTTTTAACCTAGCAAATGACCAATTGAGTTCAAGAATGATTTCAAGGAGTCAATAGAATCATCTTGACTTAATTACTTGGCTCAAAACATTTCAAATTCATTGGGTTGACAGATGAATTTTGTAGTCAACTGATCAAAAGTCAACTATATACTGAAAAGGCAAACTTTGACTTTTTGGTCAAAATCAAGTGCCAAAGGTAATAATTCATCAAGATATGTCAAAAATATGAAACTTGTTCACCAAGATAACCAAATTTGAAAATTAGGGTTTGAATTTGAAAATTTTCATAACTTAGAAATTTTCTAAGTATAAAAATTTTCTTATTTTTTCTCAACTTTACACCACTTTTTCACCATGATGCATTTTGATTCAAGGAAAGTCCCCAACATGAAAGTTGTAGAACTCCATGAAATATACAACTTTTCTTTACAAAATTTTCCCTAAAGATGCTTGGATCTCAAGTTATAAATTTGTGAATACATGGTCATGAAATTCTTAACTTTGTGAAATTTTGCCCTAATTTAGGCAGGTTTTGGATCCAACTTCATGGCAAGTTTTCATCTAGTTCTAAGAGGTATCTCAAAATTCATTTCAAATATGGATTATATAGCACATTTCAAGCTTTCCATAATGTCCAAGAACTCTCCAAGATCATTTTTGAGTAGGGATAATCGAAGAGAGGAAGTTGGCATTTTCTCACTTTTTGTTCAAGCCATTTTCATGAAGAACCAAGTTGCAAATCAAACCTATGCTGGCTATTTCATGCTTTACAGGTCCTAAACTTGCTACACACTCCTTAATTAAATGCATACTCAGTTGACAAAGCCTCTATCCATGCTTTTGAACCTTTATCCAATTGATAATTCCACTTATGGAAAAAAGGTTCCATTGCCATTTTCGTAAAGGGCAACTTTTGCAAACTTTGTGATCTTGAGCATTGGACCTATCCCCTTGATACAAGCAAGTACCACCGACCAAAGGAAACTTGTAGGGAAGAAATACCAACCCTAAACAAGCTGGTACAAGCATGAGAGTTTTGTCTTGTCACTTTGCTTCAAGTACAAGAAAAGTTGCAAAAAGGCTAGGGCTTGTACAACTGATGGAGAGCTGACTTAAAACCATTTCTATACTAATATGCAAAGGATATACAACACATAGAACACTAAGAAAATTCCTGAAACACTTAGAGCAAGCAAAGCACCAAAAACTGTCCAAAACATACAGTTTCTGCACAAACATATCCAGCATCCCTTTGGCTCGTGCGTTTTGTGTTTAGATCATTCAAACATCTTACATACTTGATACCTAGTCAATCCAAACCATTATCCCTGTTCTGTAACATCTGTTTCACCATTTTCCATTCTTAACTTTGAAGCTTGCAGTTGGAGTTGGTCAGGGAGTTCTAGCCACTTTCATAGCAAGGTAGTGGTTGGAATATATTCAGGGAAGCTCAAGGAAGCTCAAGCAATCATCAGGCCTCCATCAAAGTCCCTGCATTTCCATACACGATTCCAGTTGAAGGAGGTAATTTTTCAAACTCTATCTCCTTGTACAGGCAACCTCAAGCCACGATCTGTGAATAAAAAATGTAGTTCTCATCCTAACGAAGCTATACATATCATTATCTTGCATTTATATTACTTGTGCTAAGAGAATTTGGAGTTTGAAATCTCTGAAAATTTTAGGTTAGGATTTAGGGATTTCAAAATTCTCTTTGATCTTTGATAGTTAGATTACATAATTTATATGGTTGGAATCGTAAGTTCAAATGCTACATTTTTCATGTTATAAGTTTTCATTTTTATGCAAGCATGAAGAAGTTACAGGTTGAACCGGCCATGGCGTGAGGAAGGAGAAGGCAGGACAGGGACAAAGCTTGTATTGGGCTTTTTGCTTCTCGTGCTTTTTGTTTTTGCTAGCACTACCACTGATTTGCTATCTCACCCATACTAACTCTTTTCATATTTTATTTTTTCATTTTTATATTTAATACTTTTAATTATTTTCTTAAATGATAAAAAATCCTAAAAAATAATTTAATTATTTTTACACTTTTTTTAAAATTATTTCTCACATAAAAAATATAGTTTATTTTGATAAAATATGATTTATTTTCTTAATAAACTTATAAATATAATTAAATATACTTAATATTTTTATTCTACATTTCATACTTACAAATACATATTTTTTGCATATATTTAATTTTTAATATTTATATACAATATTATTTATTTTTCATACAAAAAAATGCACAAAATAATAATATAGAAACATTATTTTCTTTTAAATGAAAATTAGGGTTTAATCCCTTTCAAAAGAATTAAATATTTTTCCTTATATTTTTTAGGTTTAAATTCAATATTCTTTTACACAAAAGCAAGACATAAAACATCTTTTCTTTACATACATATTGCATTACATTTTAAATATTGTATTATATTTATTTTAATTCACGCGAATTCGATTTGGTTGTAATAATGTATTTAACTTTACATTTTGTACAAATCCCCATTCAAACTTGTATTCCCCCCTCCCATGAAATTGTTGTAATAGCTTAGTATATTTAAATTACGCAATTTATTACTTTCATATGCCATGATTAGTAATTAGGGTTTGTATGACAAGAACCAAACAAAGCAAAATAGAAAACCCTAAATACAAGACAAAATCAAAAGCATGAAAAATGATATACTTTGCACACAATCACCTTAGGGTTTCTCCCACTTGGTTGTCTAAAACAAAATAGCCATGTTACGCATGCGAAGTATCTTGGCAAAATAAAACAAATATAAGATCATAGCCCCTTGATGACGCTATTCAAAAGTAGCCTTATAAAATGATATTGGTCCCTCAAAAATGCTAAGATACTTTGCAAACATTTCTAATCATGGTTATACGATGACCCACGCCCGTCCCGTTTATATCCAAAGATAGGGTTGCTTACCAAATCAATGGTAAGTCAACCATGTAAAAGGAATATAAAATGCATAAGAAAGACATTTGAGTAGGTAGATAGCTTCTAAGTTACTTGCTCCATTTCAAACAATCCTTGCTATTTTCAAAAACAAACACACACACACACACATTTCAAAAACACCTTACAAACATTGAAAACATTTTCAAAAAGACAAACATCTTTGTATACATTCTTACGAACGAGAATCATTACAAAGATTGCCTAAACAAATGGCCTCTTTTACAAAATACTTTCAAAATCACACCAAACACCATTTCTAACAAACCAAAGCAAATGATCTAAGCAAGTAACTAAGATCCCATGGAAAACCATGGATGAAAATGGTGCTAGCACCTTCCCTTTTCATAATCTACCCTCCGAACTCAAGAAAACATCTCAAAGGTCTTTCCTGTGCTTTTTCACCTTTCCTTTTGGATAAAAGAAAAGTCGGTGGCGACTCTTACTAACCGCGACATTTGCAACAAAATGCAAAACCTTCAAGTCAGTTCTGCCACTGTATCACAATATGTATGCGCATGTCATGATGTATGAGCATGGTAGTTATGACATATCTGAGTCCGGGAAAATAAATCCCTGACTGCTATTGGAGAAAATAGAATTCCTGACTGTTGTAGAGAAATGTGGCTCTTGTACTTCCGTCGGGGATGATGAATGGAAGTGACTAT
Organism: Vicia faba; assembly: GCA_948472305.1. NCBI lineage: Eukaryota > Viridiplantae > Streptophyta > Magnoliopsida > Fabales > Fabaceae > Vicia > Vicia faba. Next base: position 1,273,683,101 of record OX451739.1, read on the forward strand.
ACTGGGGACTTGCTCCTTATTTACGGATGTTCTGTTGGGGAAAGACTCTGCTTGAGACTAACTCTGCAGGGAACCACTTGAAAGGTGAATTTCTGATAGCTGAAGTGACGGGCCCTGTCGGGGATTGAGCTTTTGCATCCAGAGAAATAAACTCTGCTTAGGGAGTCAGAAATTTGTGATGATCCACTCGTGTTTATGAAATCCGACTGGGGGACATATGTGTCAGGTTTCTGGAGTTACGAGTAATTGTCTTTGGTTTCTTTATGCAAATATTTGTGACAACAATCATATCCAAATGCATATGTCAAGAATAAATCATTGGACGTTCTTGCAAAAACAAAATAGAAAAAGAAAAACAAATAGTTTTGTAAAAATGACTTGTATTAATTTTGAAGTTGGCATATAACAAGCGCTTTTGTACAAGGAAGATGACGCTCTAGTAAGAGAGTGCCACCATAAAAATGAAGGATATACAATATTGTGTACAATAAAAAGAAAACAACTATGTGCAACAATCCCATTGGGTTTCAAATCTGCTATTGCCACTATGTCTTCGAGCGTCTTCTCACTTTGCTGCTTGTCTGAAGCTGATTAGATTGATTGATGCCGTTTGAGTTTGACAGTTGATACTGAGGTCAAATTGCAGGGTGACCTAATGGGACATAGTGATACGCTTTTCATCCCTAACTTTTGCCTGGACCGCCCTTTCGGGTTTTCGGTCCACCGGGATACCCCTTTTTTCCCAAGTCGCCTTTTCAGGTTTTCGACTTGCCGGGTGTACAGATTTTTTCCATTTTCATCCCTTATTTTTAACCGAACCCTTTTGGTTCGTCGGGAAGCCCTTATTTTTTCCTAGGCCAGTCAACCTAGCGGGTCTTTTATCATGCGTAGTATCTTTTCACTATGTCTGCATTGACAGGGTGAGGAAGGTCGTCACCATCCATGGCGGTCAGAATCATGGCTCCACCTGAGAAAATGTTTTTAACCAAAAAGGGCCTTTCGTATGTGGGAGTCCATTTTCCCCTGGGGTCACCTTGCGGCAGTATGATGCGCTTGATCACTAGATCTTTGACTCGATATTCTTGACGCCTAACTTTCTTGTTAAAAGCCTTAATCATCCTCTTTTGATACGTCTGACCATGTCAGATAGCAGTAAGTCTCTTTTCATCGATTAGATTTAACTTATCAAGTCGGGTTTAGATCCAATCGTCTTCGTTTAGGCCTGCATCTCTCATAATCCTTAGGGAAGGAATCTGAACCTCAATGGGTAGGACTTCCTCCATGCCATATACCAGAGAGTAGGGTGTTGCCCTTGTCGATCTCCGTGCTGAGGTACAATATCCATGAAGAGCGAATGGTAGCATCTCATTCCAGTCTTTGTATGTCACCGTCATCTTCTGTACAATCTTCTTGATGTTCTTGTTAGCTGCTTCGATAGTGCCATTCATCTTCGGTCGATAGGGATAAGAGTTGTGATGATGTATCTTGAATTGTTTACGGAGATCATTGATCATTGTGTTGTTGAGATTCATACCATTATCAGTAATGATCCTCTCTGGCACACCGTATCGACAGATCAGATTATGTCGGATAAAACACGCCACCATGTTCTTAGTTACTGTGGCAAAAGAGGCTGCTTCAACCCACTTCGTGAAGTAATCAATGGCTACTAGGATGAAGCGATGCCCATTAGAGGCGGTGGGCCTGATTTCTCCGATCATATCGATGCCCCATATTGCAAAAGGCCACAGAGCTGTCAAGATGTTCAGAGGAACCAGAGGTATATGCACCTTATCAGCATAGATTTGGCATTTATGACAAGTTCGAGAGTGCTGATAACAATCAGCCTTCATGGTGGGCCAGTAGTATCATGCCCGTAGGATCTTCTTAGCCATGGTGTGTCCACTGGAATGGGTTCCGAAGGTACCTTCATGTAGATTTGTCATGATCCTCTCTGCTTCGCTCTTGTCTACACACCGTAATAATGTGGAGTCATGGTTGCGTTTATAGAGGATTCCATTACTGAGGAAGAACTTTGCAGCGAATCTTCTCAGAAACTTCTTATCATTGACAGACGCCCCATTCGGGATACTCTTGAGCCTCGAGATGCCTTTTGACTTTGTGAAACCAGGGTTTGTCTGTTACCTCTTCGGTATCGATTTCACAGCAGTGTACCGGTCCATCCAACCTTCCAATGGTGATTCAGGGAGCTCTGTTTTCCAACTTGACTTTGAACATGGAAGACATGGTGGCTAACGCGTCCGCCAACTGATTCTCCTCTCATGGGAAATGTTTAAAGGTTACCTCCTCGAAGTGTGAGAGCAACGTCAGTACATGCTCTTTATACGGGATGAGATTCAGATGTTTTATATCCCCCTCGCCTTTGATCTAACTTATCACTAAAGCGGAATCCCCGAATACACTCAAGATCTTTATCCTTAGGTCAATGGCAGCTCGAAGACCCATGATGCAGGCTTCATACTCCGCCATATTGTTGGTGCAGTTGAAACATAATCGGGCAGTGAACGGAGTATGACATCCCTCAGGAGATATGATTACAGCGCCGATGGCATTGCCCAATGTGTTTGAGGCTCCATCAAAGTACATAGACCATCGAGATCCTTTCTCAGGTCCTTCATCCTGCCCAGGTTCTTCACAGTCGGTTACTAACATGACATTCTCATCTGGGAACTCAAAATTCATGGACTGGTAGTCATCCACGACTTGATGAGCCAAATGATCAGCCAATACACTCCCCTTTATTGCTTTTTAGGTTGTATATTGTATGTCATATTTAGTTAAGATCATTTGCCACCTTGCTATTCTTTCGGAGAGAGCGGGCTTCTCAAAAATGTACTTGATCGGATCCATCTTAGATATCAACAAGGTAGTGTGAGTTAGCATATACTGTCTCAGTCGGCGAGCATCCCATGCCAAAGCGTATCAAGTTTTCTCGAGCAGTGAGTACCGTGTCTCACAGTCGGTAAACTTTTTGCTAAGCTAGTATACTGCATACTCTTTTCGACCAGACTCGTCATGCTGCCCCAGCACACACCCCATTGAATTATCTAATACTGTCAGGTACAATATCAAAGGTCTCCCTTCAACTGGAGGCATCATAATTGGTGGTTCTTGTAGGTATTCCTTGATTCTTTCGAAAGTGATCTGTCATTCATCATTCCACTTTACCACTTGATCTTTCTTTAGAAGCTTAAATATTGGCTCACAAGTAGCAGTCAGATGTGAAATGAATCGGGAAATGTAATTCAGGCGTCCTAAGAAACCTCTAACTTCCTTCTCCATACGGGGAGCTGGCATTTCTTGTATGGCTTTTACCTTTGCAGGATCCACTTGAATACCTTTGTCACTGATGATAAAACCCAGAAGCTTACAAGACCTTACTCCGAAAATGCACTTGTTCGGATTCAACCTCAACTTATATATCTTCAACCTATCAAACACCTTTTGTAGATGATCAAGGTGCTCTTCCTCAGTCTGAGACCGGGCTATCATGTCCTCGACATAAACTTCAATCTCATGGTGAATCATATCGTGGAACAAAGCGACCATGGCGCGCTGATAAGTTGCCCCAACATTCTTCAACCCAAAAGGCATCACCTTGTAGCAGAAAGTGCCCCACTGTGTAACGAAAGTTGTATTTTCCATGTCTTCGGGAGCCATTTTGATCTGGTTGTAGCCAGAGAAACCATCCATGAAGGAAAAGATTTTGTGTTGCACGGTGTTGTCGACCAGAACATCAATATGAGGAAGCAGGAAGTCATCCTTGAGGCTTGCCCTGTTCATATCTTTGTAATCCACACACATCTATACCTTACCGTCCTTCTTAGGCACTAGAATAACGTTAGCAACCCACTGCGGATAGGAGGTGACAACTAAGAATCCCGCGTCGAACTGCTTCATGACCTCTACCTTAATTTTCTCTGACATTTCAGGGCACATACGACAGACCTTCTATTTAACTAGTGGGCAGTCTTCCTTAGTCGGCAGACGATGTACCATAATATCAGTGTCCAAACCAGGCATGTCTTCATAGGACCAGGCGAATATCTCAATGTAGTCATGCAACATTTATATTAACCTCTGTTTGACGCTAAACTCCAGATTTGCACCTATTTTGACCTCTTTTTTGTCTACTTATGTACCCAAGTTTATTGTCTCAACTGGCTTTTCATGAGGCTGTATAACCCTCTCTTCTTGCTGTAGCAGTCTAGCAAGTTCTCCAGGTACCTCAAAATCGTCCTCACCTTCGTCCTCGGCTTGGTTGATCGGATTTTCGAAGTCATAACTGGTAATAGTAGGATTATTATCAATTGGATCCAGAGTGGATATGGATATGCAGTTTGATACGTGAGTGTGTGTAAGAGCATAACTGTATTGATAAAGCAAAGATAAAAAGAAAAACAGAGAGTGTGAAATTTGTATGCAAAGAAAGTCCAATGTTTCATTGATGATATATGAGATGACATATAATAACCCTCACGGATAGAGCCATCGTGCCTCGGGTAAGACACAAGGCTATAAAGTTTAAATTGTTCATTGCAAATTTAAATACAAATAAGACAATTACTGCATAATAAAAGGAACTGGCAAGAAATCTCTGGTTGTCCAATTACTCGATCCACCGTTGGTAGTCGGGTAAATCCAGCTGTCGAAATCAGAGTCTTCTTCACCGTCTTCAATAGCATTGACCTCTCGATTGCTGATGCGTATGGGAGGTCCTCCAACTCGAACGCGTCAAATAACCCTCTGAGCTTCTGTAGTAAAGCCCAAACCAAACTTGTCCGTTTTGTGGATAAACTCAGGAAGCTGTCCCCAATTGGTATTCCTGCCTTCTTCAACTATTGCTCTTGTGTCCCTGAGAGAAGCCATCTTCAGAGGAGATTTGGTACTGGTAGTGGTTTCAGTTGACGCCAAAATCTGGGTGTGATACGGTGGGAAGAACTGACTGTTTTTTGGAATGCTGGTTTGCGTTTTGCGTTTGTTTTTGCAAAATGTCGCGGTAAGCAAGAGTCGCCACCGACTTTTATTTTATCCAACAAGGAAAGGAAAAAAGCACAGAAAAATTCCTTTTTTTTTGAGATTTTCTGAGTACGAGGGGTAGATTATAGAAAGGGAAGTTATTAGCACCCTTTCTATCTGTGGTTATCCACGGGCTCTTAGGTACTTGCTCAATTGTTTTCAAAATTGTTTTCTTTGTGCTTATGGGTTTTGAAAAAGTTTTTGTTTTAACTTCGATTTAACTCTTGCTTCTGTCCTCAAGAGTGTAATGAAGTGTTTTTGAAAACTTGTTTGTAAAAGTGTAAGTATGAAAAGGTTTTGTTTTGAATGAGCAAGTATCTAAGAGCTAATATACCTACTCAGAAAAGGAATCGTTCTATGCTAATTTCCTTTAGACAATGTTATCCCACTATTAGTGAGTAGGTAGCAACATCGTTGGAATTTGAGGGTCAATTCGAATAGGGACATACAGTCACTAAAGCAATGTTAGGACGCCTTAGCGGTAACCCTAATGTCTTAGATCATTTGTTTGAGGCAACAATATCAGAGGCAACCGTTTCGAGGCAACTATGATCTTTTAGACAAGAGGACGACCTCTAAAACGACCTATACTCAATGACCGTGTACGAAGGCAACCAAGTGGATGTACCCTAAGAGTACGCATGTGCGAGTGTGTCGTTTTCAGTTATTTTTATCTTTGCACATGTTAAGGGTGATCTAATTTGATTTTAAGATTAAACATTCAGTCTTGTCATGCAAACCCTATTTTCAAACATCTAGCAGTTATAATTAGCAGAATTTAAAGTGCAAAAATTAAATTACAAGGCGTCGGGTATTTACATCGCCAAAAGCAACCCTTTGAAAATAAAATAAAGCGGTAAAATAAATAAAAGTCCTAATTAATACTATTACAAACCGGGAGCAAATACATCAATAATTAAATAAAGAAGAATAAATCGCGCGAGTGAAATTATATCGAATGTGAATTAGGGTTTTGACCCTTTTAAAAGAAAATGCTTTTTTTGTTGTTTTTTATTTTTAAGAAAAGGAATTAAAACCTAAAATTTAAATGCTAAATTAAATATTAAATTAATTAATTAATGCAAAATAATTAATGACATATTTTTGGGTTTTTTGTTAATTTAATAAAGAAATTAAAATAATTAAACTAAAAATTAAAACCTAATTAATTCTAATTAATTTTATTTATTTACAAAAATAAATTAAAGTTATTCTAGAATTAAAAACCTAATTAATTAATTAAAATTTATTAGAGAGAAATAAAGTTCTGAATTTTTATTTGGACAAAAATGTTTTTTGGTGATTTTTGATAAAAAGAAATTAACTTTATTGGTTAGTAAATTAATTAAATAAAATAAAGCAATTAAATTAAATAAACAAAAAAAAATATAAAAAAGGTAGAGATGGGCTTGAGATTTGGAGGGTGTAGAAAGCATTTTTGTTGGCCCATTAAAGCTGATCCATGTGACTTTTTCTGATCCAGTGCTCATGCGTTGACTGGCTTATGGTATGCCTTCATGGATTGACCACCAGATCTGGCCATCTGGCACATGGATGAGGGATGAGCATGGTGGAACTCCTGGCCTAGGCGCACATTGGATTACCTGAAAACAAGTGAGAAAATGTAAATTGCTGGAGGCAGGGATCGAACCCCTGACCTCCAGCCACTAATGCTTTGAATGTACACCTGGTGACCAGCTGGGCTACGCTGCTTTGTTGTATGTTAATCAAGCAATAGAGATAATATATGAAACAAACAAAATATTGGAAAAAAATAATAAAAACATGCGCAATTATTTGAACGGACAAATGAGGGAGTGCCAACGCATCGTCCCTGTCCTCTAAATCCTGCAACTTTTACCTGCGGATTTTTATCCGCAGCTAAAAGCGTAGCTTCTCTCTAAAATCTTCCCCAGGCCATATGAATGGAAGGTAGCGCCATGGTTGAGCTCGTCTTGTTCCCCTGAACAAGATGGTACCCTTCACGCAAGCCAATTATTCCTGTAACAGAAAGCCCTAAAAAAAACCTAGAAAACCCTACAATGGTGATCCACGATATAATGCATAAGAATGAAATTGGTTATTGCAGAAAGCTAGCAAATGTCATGGTGATTCAAAATATCCAATTTTTTTTGTTATAGATGCAAGAATAATACAAATCGAATTCAAGAATGGGGGCGGATTCGTGAGGGACTTACAGTGCTCTAGGAAGCTTGAAAACGCATGGTTTGGATTGGTTTCGCTTGTGGAGATGGCCAGGAAACGATTGAGACAAGTATCAAGTCTTGAAATTGCCTCTAAGGTTGATTTCGAAGTCACACTTTTTTGGTGTTTTTGCCAATTTGGTTCTGCCTCTCCAATTGACCTCCAACCCTGATTTCTGTATGATTCGCTTCCTTATGTAATGCACAATGTATTAAGGTAAAAAATTATGTCCAAATCTTCCTCCATTGATGATTTTGAGATTTGATTTTATTCTCTTTCAAAGATTTCCAAATTTGGCCTAAATCCAATCTCCTTGTGCATAATGACCTTGATACGAGTTTGGAAGGATGCAAGCTGTCTATTGAAACCTGAAATGATCACAAGATCTTTAGTTTTCAATGTTTTTGATTTTATGTGATTTTATTTGATTTAAAATGAATTAATTCAAATAAAAATCAAATTAAATAATAAAAATAAGATATGGACACATGGCCAAGGCTAGAGCACGTGGGGAATAATGAAAACTCAAAACAAGTGAAAAAGAATGGGCCCATTTGGCAAAATTTGAAGTTTTGGGGATAGTTGACTTTTGGTAATTTTGCAAAAAAGTCCAACTTCAACAATGCATAACTTCCTCAATTTGTAACTTTTGGAGGTATTCTTGGACTTTTTAGAAATCTTTATATGTCCTCTAATAAACCATTTTGGTCTCATCTCATTTTGATATTCCATTCTCAAGTTAGAATCTTTGGCAAAAAAGGTGTTTTTGTTGACTTTTCAAAATGACCTATAATGTCCAAATTCATAACTTCTTGTGAGTGCATTTTTTGATCTTGGGATATGAATATGGATTTTAGGTAATTTCATCCTATTCAAAATGAGCTTTGTATGGGTCATTTCTCATAAAGTATGAGAAAGTTATGCTTGGTCAAAGTTGAGTTGACTTTTCCTGCAAAACCCTAATTTAGCAACTTTTGAATCTTGATGAATTTTGAGAAATCCTTGATGAATCATGATCAACCCTTGATCAAATGATGAAATATCCTTCCAAATGATAATGTTGACAAAAAATATTGAAGTTTGACTGTATATAGGTCACAGTTGACTTTTGCCCTAGCACAGTCGATTTTTGGACCTTTGAGCTATTGACTGAGCAAACTTCCTCTGCAAGGCTTGAAATTTGACATGTATGATATTAAGACCATATTAGTACATTGGGGAGAACTTGAGGTCATTTGGACTCAAGGATCTTGATGCAACACAAAACCCCAATTTGGGGTAGACTGTCTTAGGAGAGAGCTTATCTGACCAATTCTTGGACTACCTTGAGCAACTTGGAGATTTTTCTTGCAATGTTTTGAGAAATATGGGAGGGAAAATTTTGGGGTACAACACTGGGGAACCCCTTAAAAGTTTTGACAAGGAGTCTCTATAAATTCTCCGTCCATTTCTACGTAGCGGAAGGAATTGAGGTGGCTCACCATGTATTCTTCTTCACCCTTTACTGTGACAATCTTTCCTTTCACCGGATACTTCAGCATCTGGTGAAGTGTGGAAGTAACAGCCCCAGCTTCATGGATCCAAGGACGACCCAACAAATAGGAGTATGAATGCCTGATGTCCATCACATAGAAGGTGGACTCAAACATCTGAGATCCTACTTTGACAGGGATGTTTACCTCCCCATGCACCATTCTCTTCGATCTGTCAAAAGCCCTTACCACAATGTTACTAGGCTTTAAAGTCAAACCCTCGCAATCCAAACGGTCCAATGCTTTCTTTGGCAAAACATTCAGTGAAGACCCATTATCTATCAGCACATGAGCCATAGTGGTGCCTCTGCATTCAATTGAGACATGCAAAGCATCATTATGCTTTCTTCCCTTCGGTGTTAAGTCGACATCTAAGAAACCCAGCCCATTGTCGGCAGTCAGGCTAGCCACGCAATCTTTGAATTGATCAACTGAAGTCTCTTACGACACATGTGCAGTTTTGAGGAATGCGATCAAAGCCTTCGCATGGGCCTCGGAGCACAACAACAGAGATAACATGGATATCTTTGAGGGGGTCTACCCCAACTGTTCGACCACATTGTAGTCACTCTTTTTTGATTATTTTCAAAATTTCCTCTATCTCTTGCTTAGAGGCTTCCACAACAATCTTTCTAGGTGCCTCCATCCGGGAAGGCTCACCTACAACTTCATTGCCGCGAGTCTCAGATGACTTATCGGCAGGGGCGACAACTGGAGTGAGAATAGGAATAATAGTTGATGTGCTAGCAGGAACATCAGATGGAATGATAATAGGCTTGTTGACAGTATTAGGGGAAATCTCAGGAGAGAAAACCCTTCTACTTCTAGTGATTTTGCTGGTCCCGACAATGTTACCGACATCGGGATCAACTTCTCCGGCCTTCAAGTTTTGTCTAACGCCATGATAGTAAATATCGGCGCCATAATGCCAAGGGACGGCTTTGTCCGAGGTGTACGAGATAGGACCAGGACATGTGATTATCAGCGGAGTGTTGTATCCCAAAATTTGCCCTCTCATTTATCAAGATTTTTCTCACAAGATATTTTGGGCACAAGACTGGATTAGGGCTTGACCAGCTCAAGACATCTCATCATGCACTAATAACCCAAAATTAGGGTTTGAGATTGCACAGGGATTTTTGGACTATCAATGCTTCATTTGACTTTCAAGGATCATTATGGACCCCCAAGATTATTCATGCCAAGTTTCAAGCCTTGAATCACATTTTTGATCAGTCAATTGGACAGTTGACCTAAAAATCAGCTATAGTGAGGAAAAAGTCAACCATGGTCAATTTATAGTCAAAATTCATAATTTTTTATCCATATCAACAATTTAGACTCACATGTATCATTTGATCAAGTTTGGACCACAATTCCTCAAGAAATTTGATCAAATCATCAAAAGGGCAAAATGGTCAAAATTAGGGTTTTGACTGAGAAAGGGCAATTTCTGATTTTTGACCTAGAAAAGGACCAATTGGTTTGAATAATGATTTCAAGAGTTAAATTTCATCATCTTGACCTAAGGACATGGTTCAAAACATTGCAAATCCATTGGATTGACAGATGAATTTTTCAGTCAATTGATCAAAAGTCAACAGTATACTGAAAAGTCAAACTTTGACTTTTTGGTCAAAATAAAATACCAAGGATCACAATTCATCAAAACATGTCGAAATGTGAAACTTGTTCATCAAGAAATCAAAGATTGGAGATTTTGTTTTGAAATTTGAATTTTTTTTAACTTAGAAATTTTTCTAAGTATAGAAAATTTCTTATTTTTTCTCAACTTTAAGCCAAATTCTCACCATGGTACAAGATGATTCAAAGAAAGTTCCCAACATGAAAGTTATGGATCTCCATGAAATATACAACTTTTCTTCACACAATTTCTCCTAAAGATGCTTAGATCTCAAGATATATTTTTGTGAATACATGCCCATGAACTGAAATAACTTAGTGAAATTTTGCCCTAATTTAGGCAGGTTTTTTACCTAACTTCATGGAAACTTTTCACCTAGTTCCAAGAGGAATCTTGGAATGCAATTCAAAGACGAGTTATAGAGAACATTGAAATATTTCTAAAATATCCAAGAACTTCTTGATATCATTCTTGAGTAGGGAGAATCGAAGAGATGAAGTTGGCAATTTCTCACTTTGATTTCAAGCCATTTCATGATGAACCAAAATGAAAATCCAAACCTAGGCTGCATAATCCTTGCTTTACAGGTCTCAAACTTGTTTCTCACTCCATAATTAAATTCTTACACAGTTGATAAAGCTTTAATCCAAGCATGAGAGCCTTTGTCCATAAATGGCACAAAGTTGCCATTTCCATTTTGGCAAAGCACAACTTTTGCAATTGTCAACTCCTTGAGCTTTACACTTGTTCTTTCTGCACACACAAACCCTATAAACCAAAAGTAATGTATCTAAGACCTGTACCAACTCAGCTCAGGCTTGTACAAGCACATAGAGAGTTGTCTCCTCACTTTTCTTCAAAAGCAAGCAATAGAGCAAAAAGTCTATAACTCAGGAATCTTGAGGAAGCTTGAGGTCTAACCTTTTCTATACTTATACACAAATGTATTATGACTTATAATATGATTGCTAAAGCTCAGAAACTCTCCCAAACTCTCTATCACTAAAAACCTGCCATAACTTGCAGTTTTGCATCTTGCATAGCAATCTCAAAAACCACTCGTGCTTTTCAAGTTCTAATCACCCAAACACTTAACCTACATCATATCTAAGTGTTCCAGACCATCATCCCTTCACTATAACTCCTCCTTCTTCATCTTCCATTTTTTCATTTCAAGCTTGTAGGTTGACTTGAGTAGGGAGATTCAGGAACTTTCAAGGCAAAGCAAGGATTGGAACACACTCAGGGATGTCTAGGCAAGCTAAACAGATTCTCAGGCCTTCTCAAAACTCACTCAAACTCCATTCCTAATCTCAACTGAAAGAGGTAAAAACTCTAAGTTCTATCTCTTCACACAAGCATCCTTTGGTCTCGATTTGTGAAAATAAAATGTAGATATCCTTGCACTAAAGCCAACCATGTTCATAGATTTCATTTATATTCATTGTGTATAGAGAACTTTGGATTTGAAATTTCGGTAAAAATTAGGTTTTAAATTAGGGCCAGCAAAATTAGCTTTGATCTTTGACTTTTAGTTTACATGAGTTACATGGTTGAAATCGTGGGAAGAAGTACTATCATTTTCATGTTTAGAGTTTTCATTTTCACGGAGAAATGAGAGAGATACAAGTGGTCCGACCATGGCTCAAGGTTGAAGATGAAGTTGCCTTCAGGAGGCGTTTTCTAATATATATTTATCTTTGTGTTTCTATAAACGGATTTACAGCCACCCCAGTGGTAAGGCAGCGGCGTAAATATCATAGGTCATGGGTTCGAACCTGGGCGCTGCCTTTTACATTTTTCATATTTTTTCCAGCCTTTTTTGTTTGTTTGGCAGCGTGGGCTTCTGAGCTTATGGGCCTTGTTTTTTTCTAACCTTCTACCCTTGTTTGCTTGCAGCACCCCTGGCCCATTTGTTTTTATTATTTATTTTATTTTCATTTCTATTTTATTAAATATATTTTCCTTAACATAAAAAATCATAAAAAAATATATAAAATGCTAAATTTATATTTTTGTTCATTTTATTTATTTTTTCTCCTAGAAAATATTTTTTACATATATATATATATATATATATATATATATATATATATATATATATATATATATATATATATATATATATATATATATATATATATATATATATATATATATATATATATATATATATATATATATATATATATATATATATATATATATATATATATATATATATATATATATATATATATATATATATATATATATATATATATATATATATATATATATATATATATATATATATATATATATATATATATATATATATATATATATATATATATATATATATTATATATATATATATATATATATATATATATATATATATATATATATATATATATATATATATATATATATATATATATATATATATATATATAAACTTGTAAATTAAAATAGATTTAGGTTAAATATTTATTTTTCTTCACACCTATTAAATATTTATTTTAACATGTAAAAAGACTAAATATTTAATAAATACTATTTATTATTTTTAAGACAAAAATAAACAAAAAAATACTTAAAGATTTTTATTTTCTTTTAACAAATTAGAATTAGGATTAATAAATTTCTAAGAAATAATTTTCTTTTCTTAAATTATTAGGTTTAGTTCAAAACTCTTTTTTACATAAAAAAAAACAAAACAAAAATCTTTTTTTCTTGCATATACATATCTTTGCATATTTAATTTATATTGTATATTATTTATTCAAATATTTGTACAAATTCGATTTGGTTGTAATAGTTTAATTAGATTTACATTATTGCAAATCCCCATTCATAATTTGTATATCCCCTCCCATAAAATGTTGTAATAGTGTAGTAATCTTTAAATTACACAATTTAGCGCTTTTACATAACATGTTAGTAATTAGGGTTTGTATGGTAAGATAAAAATAATCAAATAGAAAACCCTAATCCAAGACAAAATCAAGCATGAAAATTGTGATACGGTGGGAGAGAATTGACTGTTTTTGGAATGCTGGTTTGCGTTTTGCGTTTGATTTCGCAAAATGTCGCGGTAAGCAAGAGTCGCCACCGTCTTTTATTTTATCCAACAAGGAAAGGAAAAAATCACAGAAAAATTCCTTTTTTGAGATGTTTCTCGGGTCCGGGGGGTAGATTATAGAAAGGGAAGGTGTTAGCACCCTTTATATCTGTGGTTATCCACGGTCTCTTAGGTACTTGCTCAAAGTGTTTTCAAAATTTTGCTTTCCTTTGTGTTTGTGGGTTTGAAAAGAGTTTTTGTTTGAAAGGTGTAAGTGCGAAAAGTTTTGTTTTGTTTTAGAAAGAGAAAGTACTTAAGAACCATCTACCTACTCGAAAAAGGAATGAATCTGTGCTAATATCCTTTAGACAATGCTATCCTACTATTGATGAGTAGGTAGCGTCATCGTTGGAGTTTTAAGGGTCAATTCGATTAAGGAACGTATGGTCACTAAAGCAATGTTAGGACGCCTTAGCGGTAACTCTAATGTCTTAGATCATTTTTTCGAGGCAACCGTTTCGAGGCAACTATGATCTTTGGACAAGAGGGCTACCTCTAAAACTTCCTATACTTAATGACCACGTTCGAAGGCAACCAAGCGAGGTGTACCCTAAGAGTGCACATGTGCGAGTGTGTTGATTTTAGTTATTTTATCTTTGTACATGTCAATGGTTATCTATGTTGATTTTAGGTTTAAACATTTGATCTTGTCATGCATTCCCTATTTATCAAACATCTAACAATCTATAGATTGCGGAAATTAAACTAACTATTACAAGGCGTCGGGTATTTACATCGCCAAAAACAACCCTTGAAATTAAAATGCGGAAAATAAATAGAGCGATAAAATAATTAAAGTCCTATTAAACTATTACATTCCGAGAAACAATTACATAAATATGGTAAAATGGATCGCGTGCGAAAAATTAAATCGAATGCGAGTTTTTTAGGGTTTTGTCCCTTTTTTGAAAGAAATCATTTTTTTCGTTATTTTTGAATTAAAAGGAAATAAACTAAGTTAATTAAATAAATAAATAAATTAATTAATTAAAATATTTTTGGATTTTTGAGTATTTAAAGAAATAAAATAAATTTTATCAAAGTTAGTAAAAAACCTAATTATCTAAATTAATTTTAATTATTGTAAAAATATTAAAGTTATTTCCTAATTAACTAAATTAATTGAATTAATATTTATTTACAAAAATAAAATGCTGAATTTAATTTTAATAAATAAAATATATTTTTTGGTTTTTGATTTTATTAAGAAAAAGATTAATTGGTTAGTGATTAAATAATAAAAATAATAACAATTAAATAAATAAATAAAGAAATAGAAAAAGAAATAACCAAAGGGGGTTTTGGGCCCAGATCAGGGGTGAGAATTGCAATTTTTTGGCCCATTTGCTGCAAGCCTGGTTGACTTTCCATGATTCCCTGTACGCCTTTGACTTGGTCTTATGATGGACCTCCAATATGGACCACCAGATCTGGCCTGGGGCCATCTGGAAAGCATTGGAATGGTGGTGTATGGTGAACCACACACTTGGCCTTGCATTGGAATACCTGGAAGAAAAATACAACAAATATGTTGAGGACCTGGGATTCGAACCCAGGTCCTGCTGCTCACTGGCCAACACGTCCACCACTCAACCAATGCGTTCTAATTGTTATAATAATAAGAATAAAATATGATATTAGAAAATACGTAAATGCCAGAAATTATAAAACAAAACGCGCCAAATTATGAATGGTCCAATAAGGAAGAGGCACGTCTTCATCTTCCTCGCTCAGCCCCAGTT
This sequence comes from Vicia faba, assembly GCA_948472305.1. Taxonomy (NCBI): domain Eukaryota; kingdom Viridiplantae; phylum Streptophyta; class Magnoliopsida; order Fabales; family Fabaceae; genus Vicia; species Vicia faba. The sequence goes on from OX451739.1 coordinate 1,273,698,371, forward strand.
ATTTACCTGCGGATTTTTATCCGCAGCTAAATCCATAGGTCCATCCCAAAATGAGTTCTAGGCCACGAAAACTCAGTCTAAGACCATGGTCCTGTTTTCCTGGACATTCTGAACACATCTAGACCATCCTTGAACCTTGATTTCACCTGTAAACGAAATGCCCAAAAATACAATCCAAGAACCCTAGAATCGGCTAGGGGGTTACAGGCTATATAGATGCAATCAAATAATGCCAAAAGCTTCTAAATGGAACGATAAGCATGAATATGTAAAGATTTTGCCAAAAAAGTGCATGAATATGAGGATACGATTTCAACTGAAAAGTGATTTTCAGAGAAACTTACAGCGCTTTAGAACGTGTATGGAGACTGGTTAGGAGTTGGTTTCACTTCAGTGGATGTCCAACAATGGATTGGTGATGAGATTTGGTCTTGAAAACACCTCTATGCGCAATTTCAGATTCACACTTTATCCAAGTTTTCTCAAGTTTTGTTCTTATGATTTTGCAGCCTCCAACCTCCAATTCTCGTGCCTTTAACTTGTATATGTAATATGGAGTGAATTAGGTTAACATTTGTGGACTCAATCTTTGTGCATTGATGTTTTAGGATTTGATTTGATCCTCCATGAAAAAGCTTCCAAATTTGTCCAAAATCCACCTTTTTGTTCATGATATGGCTTGATACGGATTTGATCATCTCCATGATGACAATTAAGACCTGTAACAACCAAAAAGATCCTAAATATTTGGATTTTATTTGATTTAAATTGATTTAAAATGAATTAATTCAATAAAAAATCAAATAAAATAGAAAAATTAATGAATGGACACATGGATGAAGTTAGGACACGTGTGTAGTGTGACAAGATCAAATCAAGTGAAAAAGAATGGGCCCATTTGACAAAATTTGAGGTTTTGGGGATAGTTGACTTTTGGCAATTTTGGAAAAATGCCCAACTTAAACAATGCATAACTTCTTCAATTTTGAACTTTTGGAGGTGCTCTTGGATTTTTTAGAAAGCTTGAGATGTCCTCTAACCAACCCTTTTTGTATCATCGCATTTTTATATTCCATGATCAAGTTATAAGCTTTGGCAAAAAAGGTGTTTTTGTTGACTTTCAAAAATGACCTATAATGTCCAAATTTGTAACTTTTTGTGAGTGCATTTCTTGATCTTGGGGTATGAAGATGGATTGTAGGAAATTGCATCCTCTTAAAAATGAGATTTGAATGGGTCATTTCTCATAAAGTATGATAAAGTTATGCTTGGTCAAAGTTGAGTTGACTTTTCCTACAAAACCCTAATTTAGCAACTTTTGAGTCTTGATGAATTTTGAGCAATCCTTGACGAATCATGATCAACCCTTGATCAAATGATGAAATATCCTTCAAAATGAGAATGTTGACAAAAAATCTTGAAGTTTGACTGTATTTGGGTCACAGTTGACTTTTGCCCTAGCACAGTTGATTTTTGGACCTCTTGAGCAATTGATTGACCAAACTTCCTATGCAAGGCTTGAAATTTGACATGGATGAACTTGAGAACATATTAGGACATTGGGTATAACTTGAGTTCATTTGGATGCAATGACCTTGGTGCAACACAAAACCCTAATTTTGAAATAACTGCCTTAGGAGATAGTTTGACTGTCAAACTCTTGAGCAATCTTGAACCACTTGGAGATTATTCTTGGAATGTATTGAGAAATATGGGAGGGAAATTTTTTGGATACAACAGCTGCCCCTATTCAATCTTCTTAAACCTGAGGATATATATTGGCTTTCGGACCTTTCGTGATCCGAAGGTGGAAGATGATTGAGCACTAGAGTGCCCAGAAATTTGCACTCGCATGCACTGGTATCAGCCTTGTGATGTTGGGAATGGGCTTACAGATTCCATTTGGAGACTGTTGATAGGTGGTTTGAACTTCGACTGGATCAGCATCAGAAAAATCTTTAGGAATCGATTTAACTGGGCCAGACAAGGTCTTGGAATAACTTCAACTGGATCGGCATCAGAAAAATCTTTAGGAATTGATTTAACTGGACCAAAGGAGGTCTTGGAATAACTTTGACTGGATCGGCATCAGAAAAATCTTTAGGAATCGATTTAACTGGACCAGACAAGGTCTTGGAATAACTTTAACTGGATCGACATCAGAAAAATCTTTCGGAATCGATTTAACTGGACCAGAGGAGGTCTTGGAATAACTTTGACTGGATCAGCATCAGAAAAATCTTTAGGAATTGCTTTAATTGGACCAGACAAGGTCTTGGAGTAACTTTGACTGGATCGACATCAAAAAAATCTTTAGGAATCGATTTAACTGGACCAGACAAGGTCTTGGAGTAACTTCAACTGGACCGGCATCAGAAAAATCTTTAGGAATCGATTTAACTGGACCAGAGGAGGTCTTGGAGTAACTTCAACTGGATCGGCATCAGAAAAATCTTTAGGAATCGATTTAACTAGACCAGAGGAGGTCTTGGAGTAACTTTAACTGGATCGGCATCAGAAAAATCTTTAGGAATCGATTTAACTGGACCAAAGGAGGTCTTGGATCAACTTTGACTGGATCGGCATCAGAAAAATCTTTAGGAATCGATTTAATTGGACCAGACAAGGTCTTGGAATAACTTCAACTGGATCGGCATCAGAAAAATCTTTAGGAATCAATTTAACTGGACCAGAGGAGGTCTTGGATCAACTTTGACTGGATCGGCATCAGAAAAATATTTAGGAATCGATTTAACTGAACCAGACAAGGTCTTGGATCAACTTTGACTGGATCGGCATCAGAAAAATTTTTAGGAATCGATTTAACTGGACCAGACAAGGTCTTGGAATAACTTCAACTGGATCGGCATCAGAAAAATCTTTAGGAATCGATTTAACTGGACCAGAGGAGGTCTTGGATCAACTTTGACTGGATCGGCATCAGAAAAATCTTTAGGAATCGATTTAACTGGACCAGACAAGGTCTTGGAATAACTTCAACTAGATCGGCATCAGAAAAATCTTTAGGAATCGATTTAACTGGACCAGAGGAAGTCTTGGAATAACTTTGACTGGATCGACATCAGAAAAATCTTTAGGAATCGATTTAACTGGACCAGACAAGGTCTTGGAGTAACTTTGACTGGATCGGAATCAGAAAAATCTTTAGGAATCGATTTAACTGGACCAGACAAGGTCTTGGAGTAACTTCAACTGGATCGACATTAGAAAAATCTTTAGGAATCGATTTAACTGGACCAGAGGAGGTCTTGGAATAACTTTGACTGGATCGGCATCAGAAAAATCTTTAGGAATCGATTTAACTGGACCAAACAAGGTCTTGGAAAATTTTGACTTCACCTGGATCGGCATCAGAAAAATCTTTAGGAATCGATTTAACTGGACCAGAGGAGGTCTTCCACATAGCTGAGAACTTAACTGGATCTTTCCTGAAAGGTAAAGGTCAGTCATATGCAATGCATGATATGGATCAAGCAATGATGTTCTCAAAATAAATGAGATTGTATTGTATGATGCATATATGCATGTATTATGGTGTATGGAAGTGTAATGCTTTAGCTGGGGAAAATAAAATCCGGATAGCTGTTGGAGAATAAAGTTGAATTCTTCGTTTTTGCTGGGGATGACGAACGAAGAGAAGTGCGAGAATAAACCTGCAGGAGAAGATAACTCCATTGGGGAATAAACTGATGAGGAGATTACTCTATGGGGTAGAGATGCTCTGCTGAGGCTTCCATTGATAAACTCCGCTAGGGATGGATTACCGTTGCTGGTGATATTGAATTGGTTGAGGATTGAATTCCTGTTTGTGAAAGGAAAGAACTCCGCTGGGGATGATCTTTCAGTTGCAACTTGCTGGGGATAACCCTGTTAGACTTTTATGGGGATAATCCTCTGAATTTTGAGAATAATCCTTTGAACTAGGCCGGGGATATTTATTTTTGTACTCCGCTGGGGATAAACTTCAAAAGTTTATTGGGGATAATGCTTCAACTCCGTTGGGGAAGCTTTTTAGACTGCGCTGGGTAAATATTGACTCCACTGGGGGTATCTTGTATTCTGCCGGGGAGCATTCTTATACTCCGTTGGGGAATATTAAGGTTGCCGGGGATATCAAGCCTTTTTAGTGCTGATGGTAGATAAACTCTGCTTGGGGAGAGTATTGCTGATTCATTCACGGTTGCAAGTCTCAGTTGGGGAGAGCTACCATTACTGCCTTACTATGCGAATAATGAAGGTATCTTGGCCATATTCTTCAGCTGAATTTACCTTATACCTGGTGGACAAAGCAACTACACAACTTGGACACTTCTCATTGCCCCTTTTTCTGCTATTACCAGTAATTCATCTTTTTGTTTCGCATGTAAATATTTATGAGCAGCAATTAATGTCAAATGCATATATCAAAAATGAACATTGGACGTTCTTTGCAAAACAAAACAGATAAAGGAAAAACAGTTTGAAATTTATTTAAAAAATGAATTGTATTGATTTTGAAGTTTGGCCCGTAAATAGGCGCTTTTGTACAGGAGGCTGACGTCCTAGTAAGAGAACGCCGCTGAACAAAGAGAATTTATAAAATTTGTGAAAAGAAAACAAAAACAGCTATGTGAATAATCCCACTGGGTTCCAACTCTGCTATTGCCTTTATGTCTTCGAACATCTCATCACTTTGCTGCTTGGTTGAAGATGAATCAAATTGATTAGTGTCGTCCGAGCTTGATAGTCGATACCGAGGTCTGGATGCAAGGTGATCCAATGAGACATAGTGTTACGCTTTGATACCTAATTTTTTCCTGGACCGCCCTTTCGGGTTTTCAGTCCACCGGGATACCCTTTTTTGCCCAAGCTGCCCTTTCAGGTTTTCGACTTGCCGGGTGTACATATTTTTTTATTTTCATCCCTTATTTTTGCCCGAACCCTTTTGGTTCGCCGGGAAGCCCTTATTTTTGCCTAGGCCAGTCAACCTAGCGGGTCTATGATTATATGTAGTATCTTTTCACTATGTCTGCATTGACGGGGTGAGGAAGGTCGTCACCATCCATGTTGGTTAGAATCATAGCTCCTCCCGAGAAAATGTTCTTAACCACAAACGGCCCCTCATAAGTAGGGGTCTATTTTCCCCTGGGATCACCTTGAGGTAGAATAATGCGCTTGATTACCAGATCTCCAACTTGATACTCTTGTCGTATAACTTTCTTGTTAAATGCCTTGATCATCCGTTTTTGGTACGTCTGACCATGACAAATAGCCGTAAGTCTCTTTTTGTCGATTAGGTTCAGCTGATCAAGCCGGGTCTGAATCCAGTCATCTTCACTCAAACCTGCATCCTTCATGATCTGAAGAGAGGGTATCTGAACTTCAATGGGTAAGACTGCCTCCATGCCATATACCAAGGAATAGGGTGTTGCACCTGTTTACGTCCGTGCTGAGGTACGGTACCCATGAAGAGCAAATGGTAACATCTCGTGCCAGTCTTTGTATGTTACTGTCATCTTCTGCACAATCTTCTTAATGTTCTTATTAGCCACTTCAACAGCCCCATTCATCTACGGCCGGTAGGGAGAAGAGTTGTGATGCTATATCTTGAATTGCTCGCAGAGCTCAGTGATTATCTTGTTGTTGAGATTGGTACCATTGTTCGTAATGATCCTTTCTGGTACACCGTATTGACAAATCATATTGTGTTGAATAAACTGTGCCACGACGTTCTTGGTTACAGTAGCAAATGAAGCTGCTTCAACCAACTTCGTAAAGTAATCAATTGCCACTAGGATGAAACGATGCCCATTATATGTCGTAGGTCTGATCTCTCCGATCATAGCAATGCCCTACATTGCGAAAGGCCAAGGTGTCGTCAAGACGTTCAGAGGAACTGGAGGTATGTGCACCTTATCAGCATAGACTTGGCACTTGTGACATGTCCGAGAATGCTGATAACAGTCGTCTTCCGTCGTGGACCAAAAGTATCCTGCCTGTAGGATCTTCTTTGCCATGGTGTGTCCACTGGAATGATTTCCGAAAGTACCTTCGTGTAATTCTGTCATGATTCTTTCTGCTTCGTTCTTATCCACACAACACAGTAAGGTCGAATCATGGTTATGCTTGTAAAGAATGCCATTGCTGGTGAAGAATTTTGCTGCGAACCTTCTCAGAAATTTCTTGTTGTTAACAGATGCACCATCGGGGTACTCCTGAGCTTCAAGATACCGCTTCACTTCGTGAAACCAGGGCTTTTCTGTTACCTCTTCAGTCTCAATATCACAGCAATGTGCAGGTTCATTCAACCTTTCAATGATAATCCGGGGAGCCTCGTTGTCCCAATTGACCTTGAACATAGAAGACATAGTGGCTAGCGCGTCCGCCAACTGATTCTCCTCTCTAGGGAAGTGTTCAAAGGTTATCTCCTTAAAATGGGGAAGCAACGTCAATACATACTCCTTGTAAGGAATAAGATTTGGGTGTTTCGTATCCCACTCGCCTTTGATCTTACTGATCACGAGAGCGGAATCTCCGAAAACACTCAGAAACTTAATCCTTAGGTCAATTGCTGCTCGAAGACCCATGATGCACGCTTCATACTCCGCCATATTGTTGGTGCAGTTGAAACATAGTCGGGCGGTGAACGGAGTATGAGAGCCTTTAGGAGATATGATCACAGCGCCAATGCCATTGCCCAAAGCGTTCGAAGCTCCATCAAAGTACATAGACCATCGGGATCCTTCCTCAGGTCCTTCATCCGGTCCAGGTGTCTCACAATTAGTCACCAACATGATATTTTCGTCCGGAAATTCAAAGTTCATAGACTGGTAATCATCCACTGCCTGATGCGCCAAATGGTCTGCCAACACACTTCCCTTGATTGCCTTTTGGGTCGTATATTGGATGTCATACTAAGTCAAGATCATCTACCATCTTGTTATTCTTCCGAACAAGGCGGGCTTCTCGAAGATATACTTGATTGGATCCATCTTTTATATCAACAGAGTAGTGTGAGTCAACATATATTGTCTCAGCCGGCGAACAGCCCATGCCAAAGCGCAACAAGTTTTCTCAAGCAGTGAGTATCGGGTGTCACAGTCGGTAAACTTTTTGCTAAGGTAGTAAATATCATGATCTTTTCGGCCAGACTCGTCATGTTGACCCAGCACACACCCCATTGAATTGTCGAGTACTGTCAAGTATAGGATCAGAGGTCTCCCTTCAACTGGTGGCATCAGAATAGGTGGCTCTTGGAGATACTCTTTGATCCTTTCGAAAGCGGCTTGGCATTCATCGTTCCAACATACTACTTGATCTTTCTTCAGCAGCTTGAAGATTGGCTCACATGTAGCAGTCAGGTGCAAGATGAATCGGGCAATGTAATTCAGTCGTCCCAGAAAGCCTCTGACTTCTTTTTCTGTTCTGGGAGCCGGCATTTCCTGTATGGCTTTTGTTGCACCCCAAAATTTGCCCTCTCATGTTTTCCAAAGTCTCCCCCCCTGCATGGTTGACCATAAACCCTTGCCTAAGGAAAAAGAAATTTTTTGAGTGGTGCTTTAAGTACCTTTCGATTGGCATTCTGAAAGACCCTTCGATTGGTATTTTGAAAGAGCCTTTCAATTGGCATGGGTAATTCCCTTCGATTGGCATTATGGACAAACACTTCGATTGGCATTGTGTCAAGGCCTTCGATTGGAATTCTGAAAGACCTTTTCGTTTGGCACCCTGGGCCAAGCCTTTCAATTGGAATGCCAAGGGATCCTTCGATTTAGCATTGTGTCAAGGCAGCTTCGACAAGCATGTTAACCATGTCCTTCGATTAGCATGAACAACACCTTTTGATTGGCCTGTTAACAAAGCCTTTCGATTGGAATTTTAACAAGTACCCTTTGATTGGTATATGGACAAATACCCTTCAATTGGCATTTCAAAAGTTCCTTGGACTGGAACTTCAGAGTGTCCTTCGACTGGAACTTCAGAGTTTCCCTTAATAAGAACATCAGAACGAAATGACTTTCGAATGGAATTTTAGTGCAGAGTTTCTCTTAATCTAAGATGCTCTAATGAAGGAAGTTCTGAACACTTCGAATCAGAACTTAGACTCATCACAAGGCCAAGGGCTGGTCGAAGTTGTCTGTGATACGGTGGGAGAACTGACTTGAGGTTTTGCGTTTGTTTTCGCACTTGTTCGGTTTAGCAAGAGTCGCCACCGACTTTTTATTTATCCTAAGGAAAGGTCAAAAAGCACAGGAAAGACCTTTGAGATGTTTTCGTGGGTTCGGGGGGTATATTATGAAAAGGGAAGGTGCTAGCACCCTTTTCATCCATGGTTATCCATGGGCTCTTAGTTACTTGTTTTAGATCACTTGCCTTTGTTTTTCAATTGCTTGAAATGGTGTTTTTGTGTGTGTGATTTTGAAAATGTTTTGAAAAAGATGCCTTGTCTAGGCAACCATTGTAACAATTCTTTACTCGAATGTTTTACAAAGGTGTTTGTCTTTTTGAAAAGATGTTTCAATGTTTTGAAAGTTTGTTTTGGAAATTGTGTTTGTGAAGTGTGTTTGAAAATGGCAAGTGTGTTTTGCAAGTTTGATCAAGTAACCAAGAGTTGTCTACCCTATTTTACTCAAAGGTCTTTCTCATGTTTTAACCCTTTTAACAGTGTCGTTTCACCATTGTATTTGGTGAACAACCTTGTGTTAGGATGTTAACGGGACAGGCGCGTGGGTCATCGTATACAATCATTGAAGGCAACTTGTGAGACGCTCTAGCAATTTTTGTAAGGGACGAGATCGTTTTATCGAAGGAAGCATCGAGGGTCATCGAGGGACTACGATCTTTGTTTATCGAAGGGACATTTGCTAGAGTGTCTCATACTCGAGGGACATGATTGCATTTTTCCGAGGCAACAAGCGAGGTTACCCTAGAGGTGCAAGTGTGAATTGTGTATTGATTTTCATGCATTTATCTTGTGTTAGGTTATCTAGCGGTTGATTTTGAATCTTCGCATACAAACCCTAATTACTATACAGTATATAGAAAGCGATAAATTGCGGGAATTTAAAGTCTAAGCTATTACAAATAAGTATCCAGGGATGGGGGTACAAATGTTTACAAATGGAGATGAGTCTTATCAGGATAGTAGTGTCCAAATATTATTTACAACCAAATCGAACCATCGCATTCTCAATGTAAAAATATAGCAAAGTATAAGGATAAAAGAGAATCAAAAGTATTTGTGAAATGTATATGATTATTTACAAATGATAAAAATGTTAACCTAATGTATTAAGTATTATTATTTATTTTTGTGTTTTTGTTAATTATATAAATAAAAGTTTTAATTAAAAGGAAATATTTAACCTTAAAAATTCTATTTTTATGTATTTTTATTAATGCTTTATATACAAGAAGTTCTTAAAAGAAAAATATTTTAACTTAATAAAGAAAATCTATTATTTACATATTTTGTTTAAAATGTGATGAATAAATAAAAAAGACTATTAAAACATTTTTTATACAAAAGTTCAATATGTTGTTTTTATTTAATAAAAGAATTAATTTAAGTTATATGTATGAAAATGAGGAAAAATAAAGTGATAAAATAAAAAAAATAGTATTGATTTATAAGTATAAGAAAAAAATAAAAAAAGGTTGAATGGGCCTAAGGAGGCGTTTGGCCCAAAGATTAAAACAAACAGATTTGAGAAAGAAAGGGGGGGTGCACACGCTGAAGGAGGGGTATTGGGCTTAAGGGTTCATTTTGTTGGGGACAGGCCCAAACACGTTCATAACGTTTTTAGGGTTTCACTTTGTTTCGTTCAGAATAGGGTTTGTGCCTTACAAACGGCGCCGCTCCCTATCTTCTTCATCTCTTCCTCGCTCTCGAACATGAGCTTCTGACGCCTCTCTTCGCCTCAGCTGCCAGAGCGCCACCTCCACTTCCCTCTCTCCATGGTCGTTCAGGCAGTGATAAAGAAAAGGTAACGATTTTTCTTCTTCACGCGTTTTTAGGGTTTTCGGATTTTCTCTTGCATGTTATTATTTTCTACATGTTATTGATTTTCTGTGTTGTTTGCTTATGTGAGGTGTAAGAAAAAAGGGAAGAGGAAATTATACCTTGGTTATGCTCTTGGAGAGGAAAAAGGGAGTTTGGACAGGAGGCGTCTTAGGCGGCCAAGGCGGAGAGATCGATGATGAGGAAAGCTTTGTTCTGGTATTTGTATCTTTTTCTTTGTCTAGGTTTTGTGATGATATTATATCCTGAAAACCTTTCTTCTGGACATGCTTGCCTTTGAGTATTTGAATGCTTGCCTCTGAATATTTGAATGCTTATTCTTTGATTCTGAGATGCTTGCTTTTGATGAAGATGATATCTGAGTTGCCTATTGTTATGCTTCTGATTTTTCTTTTCCTCTCTTTTGGGCTTGGCCTTTTCAATGATGATGATGATTCTGAGTTGCCTATTGTTATGCTTCTGAGTTGCTGATATGTGATGTTGGCCCTATGATGAATTTGATTCTGAGGGTTTTTGGGTTTGCTTTGAGTTTGGTTACTTGATCTTGAAGGCAGGTTGAATGTTTGTATGGTTTTTTGACAGGCTTGAGGCAAGTTTGTATGGTACAGTTGGGGTTTTATTGTTTTGACAGGCTTTTGGCTGTATGCTTCAAGGCTTGTAGTTTTACTGGTTTTTAGGCTAGTTTATTGAAGCTTATGCAGGTTTGGATACTGAGTTTGTTCAGGTTTTAGACAGGCTGGAGCTTATGCAGGTTGATATGTTTGCTTCAAGGCTTGTGTTATGCTTAATTTGTGTTTGACAGGCTTGAGGCGGGTTTATGGGTTTGTTTGGGGTACAGGCTTTGAAAGGCTTGCTTCCTTAGGCTTGCTTCTGTTTTTTAGCAGGTTTGCTTGAAGTAGGTTACTGATACAGGCTTCTGCATATTTTTGTTGTTGTGGAGGTTTTATGTAGGTTTGTAACTGGTATAGGCAGATTTGCTTGCAACTCAGTTTTGTGGCCTTTTTTCTTTGTGTTCTGCCTCCTTTTGACAATTTGGTTTGTTATATTTATCTATCTCTAAACCTGCCTGAAAATCTGTAAGCCTCCACTTCTCTCTCTCTTTTCTCTCTCTCCAGAAAAGTATATTTAATTACTTAAACTGTACTTTCTATTCTGAAAAGGTTTTGGCCAGAAAATGATGAAAAATGTTTTGAAATATTGCTTGCATCTTTGGCTTTCCTCTGCATATCTTCTTACCTCCAGATTTTCTGCATTGCTTTTGTGTACTTGTTGACAGCTTTTGACAGTTTTTGATATCTTTTGGTATCTTCTTTGACAGCTTTTGACAGTTTGAAACTTGTGACTTAGTTTGCCCCTTTGACAATTTGGTTTGCCTAGTTTGATAGTGCAATTCAGTTTGGATTTATGCAGCTTGTTTGGCATTTTAGTTTGCACTTTGCAATTTGAATTTATGCAGCTTTGTGCATTTTGCAAAATAATTCATATGCTTGCAAACATTTTACTTCCCTCTTTGTGAACCAAGAAGAGACATCTTCTTGCGATTTGCAGAGAGGACGAACAAACTGATTCCGACCAAAACCTTTAATGATGAGTTTTTTGATTAACTGTCTGAAAAATACTTTTTTAATTCATCTGTATTGACTTCTTCCTTTTTTGTCTTTGCAGGTAAATATCAGTTGAGCAAAGGAAGCAGCAGTAGCAGATGAAGACTTCAAGAAACTTAGGATATAGATTTAATTTATTTTTAATCATTGTAATAAATGTCATTATAACACTGTAAATAAATTTACTATATCAAATAAACATTTGTAACAACAATTGAAAATGAATAAAAAATCCTTTGTCAGTTAATTCTATAATTCTTCTGCACTTGTTTAATTACTTAAATTTCTTGAATTATAATAATTGGAAATTATCCAATAATTTTAACTTAGAAATTATAAATAATCAATAAACGTCCGGTGTTCCGAATAACCAAAAGCATTGCACAGTTAATCAAACAAACGTCCATATGCCTTTCACTTCACTGATTAAACCAACACTTCAAACTCTCAATCCAAATGCCTCAGCTTCTATCCCATATGTTTAGACTTTGAGAAACAAACAGGAATCTTGAACAAGCATCAAAGCAGTGTGACAGCCAATTAAGACAATGTGGATTCAAATTCTTCTGAGAATGCGCGTGCAAACCCTAATTCTTGATTTATCGTTAAAGAAGCGTCCGCCTGATCAAACCCTGAGCCAAACTCAACCAAATCACTAAAAACCCTAATAATCTGCTTGGACTCCTTCAAAAGTTAATGGAAACCCTAATTTTGACTGATAAGAAAAGTCGGTTTGACCGATTCTTGAGCCAATCTGAAAAATCAGGAAAAGCCCGAAGCTGTGATTTCTTGTGAAAAAGGGAGGGCAAATTTTGGGGTACAACAGTTGCCCCTGTTCAATCTTCTTGAACCTGAAGAGTTAGATTGGCAGGTTTGCCTTTCGCGACTCGAGGGTAAAAGAGGATTGGACACTAGAGTGCCCAAAAAATTTGCACTCGTCAAAGCGTAGTTTGAGGGAATGAGCTTAAAGATGCCATTTGGAGATGGGCTTAAAGATGCCATCTTGAGATGTTACAGAATCTTGTCGGGGGATGGGCTTATAGATGCCATCTGAAGGTGATTGTATCTTGTTGGAGACGGGCTTGTAGATGCCATCCAAGAATGTTTGTTGAACTATATGTCGTTAAGTGGGTGAGTATCAGAAAGGTATCCATGTTTGGAACGTCTCTGAACTGGGGGTCTGAATAAGAAATAGATTGACATCCATGTTTGGAGAATCCGTAAACTGTTTTCAGATGTCTTGGATCTGAACAAGTGATAGGTTAACATCCGTATCTGGAGAACCCGTAAACTGTTTTCAAAAGTCTTAAAGGTAAATAAACATGAGTTGGTCGAGTAGATATTTGTCCTGTCTGGTTTCAGGTATTAATCTCCAACCTGAGAAAGAAATACAGTTTTCCTGACTCGTTATAGGTATTGATCTTCAATCCCTCGTCCACATATGGTTTTCCTGGCTTGCTACAGGTATTGATCTGAAATTTGAAAAGGTTGATGGTAGCCATCTGTTGATTGACCTTTTTATGGAAAAGGTAAAAACGTTAGTTGTATGCAATGTCATGATGTATGAAATGCATAATGCAAAATATGTGTTTATGATATATGAATGTAATGAAAGCGCATGTAAGCTGAGTAGTTGTCTTGCTGAGGATAGATGAATCCTGGATAGCTGGAGATAATAGAATCTTGACTGCTGCCGGAGAAAGTGAATCTTTGACTGCTGCAGGGGATTGCAGGAATCTTTTGATTGCTGCAGGTATTGATCTGGAACCTTGAAAAGGTTGGTCGGTGAGATAGTTGTCCTGGCTGGTTTCAGGTGTTAATCTCTGACCTGAGAAAGAAAGATAGTTTTCCTGGCTTGTTACAGGTGTTAATCTTCGATCTCTTCACGTAGATAGTTTTCCTGGCTTGCTATAGGTATTATGATGTCGGGAATGGGCTTACAGATGCCATTTGGAGATATGATGGATAGTTGATGGAGATGGGTTTAGAGATGCCATCCAGAAATGATTGTTGAATTGTTTGAGCTGGTCGAGTAGATAGTTGTCCTGGCTGGTTTCAGGTGTTAATCTCTGACCTGAGAAAGAAAGATAGTTTTCCTGGCTTGCTATAGGTATTAATCTACAATCTCTTCATGTAGATGGTTTTCCTGGCTGGTTTCAGGTATTAATCTACAATCAGTCGTCCACAGATGGTTTTCCTGGCTGGTTTCAGGTATTAATTTGGAACTTGGAAAGGTTGGTCAAGGAGATACTGTCCTGGCTGGTTTCAGGTATTGATCTCTTACCTGAGAAAGAAAGGCTTTCCTGGCTTGTTACAGATATTACTCTTCAATCTCTTCATGTAGATAGTTTTCCTGGCTGGTTTCAGGTATTAATCTACAATCAGTCGTCCACAGATGGTTTTCCTGGTTGGTTTCAGGTATTAATCTGGAACTTGGAAAGGTTGGTCAAGGAGATACTGTCCTGGCTGGTTTCAGGTATTGATCTTTGACCTGAGAAAGAAAGGCTTTCCTGGCTTGTTACAGGTATTACTCTTCAATCTCTTCATGTAGATAGTTTTCCTGGCTGGTTTTAGGTATTAATCTACAATCAGTCGTCCACATATGGTTTTCCTGGCTGGTTTCAGGTATTAATTTGGAACTTGGAAAGGTTGGTCAAGGAGATAATGTCCTGGCTGGTTTCAGGTATTGATCTCTGACCTGAGAAAGAAAGGCTTTCCTGGCTTGTTACAGGTATTACTCTTCAATCTCTTCATGTAGATAGTTTTCCTGGCTGGTTTCAGGTATTAATCTACAATCAGTCGTCCACAGATGGTTTTCCTGGATGGTTTCAGGTATTAATCTGGAACTTGGAAAGGTTGGTCAAGGAGATACTGTCCTGGCTGGTTTCAGGTATTGATCTATGACCTGAGAAAGAAAGGCTTTCCTGGCTTGTTACAGGTATTAAACTTCAATCTCTTCATGTAGATAGTTTTCCTGGCTGGTTTAAGGTATTAATCTACAATCAGTCGTCCACAGATGGTTTTCCTGGCTGGTTTCAGGTATTAATCTGGAACTTGGAAAGGTTGGTCAAGGAGATACTGTCCTGGCTGGTTTCAGGTATTGATCTCTGACCTGAGAAAGAAAGGTCTTCCTGGCTTGTTACAGGTATTAAACTTCAATCTCTTCATGTAGATAGTGAAGGGGTGAAAAACACAAGAAGGGGGGGTTGAATTGTAAAACTTGGAAACTTAAAGCAAATGACAAGGTATTTTTATCCTGGTTCGTTTGATCTCAAACTACTCCAGTCCACCCGTTCAAGGTGATTTCGCCTCTCTCCAACGAGGTCTTAATTCACTATATTCAACTGAATACAAATCTGCTTTAGCAACTGCTAAAACCTTCTTGATTCAAACCACAATCCGGTTTGTCAAGGCAACACTTTCTTACAAAGGAATAATCAAATGTGTGTGAATGTTTCTACAAAAACTATATCACAACTGTGATGTTTACACAAATGAAGCTTAGAATACTAAGTTGCTAAACGCTAATAGAGTATCAGAGTTTGGTGGTTTAGCAAAACTTGTAGAGTGAAGATTATTGATCAGCTTTGTACGTGTAGAGAGTTTTGGAAGCATTAGCCGTGATAATCTTCAAAGCTTGGTTTATATAGCACTTGAGAAGATGAACGTTGAAGCAAATATTCTTGATTCAATGCTATTTACAAGCTTTCCTTTCTGAGCAGATCTTGTCTAGAATGATGCCGTTGGTATTGATTAGCTTTCAATGCACAGTACCGTTGCTTCTTCAATGCACGATCTGGCTTGGCTCATTCTGATTCTGCTTTGCTGCTGATGAACTGATTTGATTCTGTATCAGAGTATTTTACGCGCAGTTCTGTTCATCAAGCTTCAGCATGTGCAAGCGTTGATCTTCTGATCTTGACGTTCTGATTCAGCAACTTCTGATGCTGGTGTGCAAACTCATATTCTGATGCTGAGAACGTGATCTTGCTTATTTTAATCAGCATATCTGCAAGTCAGAGCATAGTAATTTTAAGTAGCATATAATTCAATCATAAAATATTTAACTACTATATCTTTTCACTTTGTTATCATCAAAACTTAATTATAGGGTACTAGATTCAAACATTGTTCTAACAATCTCCCCCTTTTTGATGATGACAAAAACTAGATATTTTAAATGAAAAATAACGTGAAAAGGTTATCAGATCTATGTATCTGAATAAGAAGTACGGAGAAGTTAGAGTTAAGAAATACTCCCCCTGAGTTTGTTACTTCCCTTTGATATGCTTGTTCTTCAGAGTCAGATCTTTTTATATCTTTGAGCATCAGATTGTAAGTCTTTGACTTATCAGAAAGCAGAGCTTCAGAGCTTTTCCTGTCAGAGCTTTGCTTCGGATCAGAGTGTAAGGTTGATCAGAGCTTCATATATCAGAACTTCATATTTGATCAGAGCAACATGAGCTTCTAGTCTTCATTGTGTTCAAGAGCTTCCTTGTGCCTGTAGACTTAAAGACAAAACAGAAAAACATTTCAAGTAATAGAGAGTTAGAATGTTTGAGAGTTTCTGTCTAGTTATCCGTTATTGATTTTAAATATCATTCTTGTTCTCCCCCTTTTTGTCAGCAATCAAAAAGTGCTGGTGATGTGCTAAAATGATTTAGATCAGAAAAACTAATAGCATTAAAAATAGTTCAGAATCAGAGTAAAATAGCATTACAAACCATAGACAAAACATAGTCAAAAGTACATCAGAAAATAAGGAAAATATAGAGAATGTCATGCATGAAAAAAAAATTTCAAGGTTGTGGGGGCATGCGTGAGAACAGGCTTTCCAGCATTGCCTGAATCTTTTCAGAAGTTGCATTCTGCTTCTGAACCAAGGTGACAACAGAATCAATTTTGCTGTCCTGGACATTCATTCTAGCTTCCATCTTCTGATTATTCTCATCCATCCGCTGCTGTAGACGCAAGTCATTCAGCCTTAACTCTTCCAGAGCCTGCCTGTCCAAGGCAGCTTGAGAGCTTTCAGCAGGAGGAAGCTTCTCAGAACTTTCAGCTACATCTTCTGCTGGATTCTCTTCTTGAAGAGTCTTGTCTTCTTCTGCTGGTTCCACCTGAGCAGCTTGCTCTTTCTCAGACCACGATTCAGAGTCCAGAGGAAGCACAACTTCTTGAGGCAGCTGACTCTCAACTTCCTTCAGCAGCTTGCTAAAGTTCTGTTGAGCCTGCTCATAGTTGACGTCCTGCAGCTTGAGTGCTTCAGCACGAACCCAAACTCTGAACTGTGACCAGAGCTGATCAGAAGCAGCTGGGTCGATCATCCCGGGACAGACTTGCTTCAAGGAAGCAATCCACTGCAGCATACCTGTTTCAAAATCCAAAATACCAGAGCCAACATCTAATTGCTTTGGTTTGGGAATGGCCAATTTGTGTCTTAAATCAGCAAGACGTTCAAGACTTGTTAAGTCAATGAATATTTTGCTGGGGTTTTCAGAGGATTGGCTTTCAGAGGTGTGCTGAGGTGCTGTCTGTTTTGGTGGATGGTTATCAGAGTCAGAGGATATGTCTATTGGAGTGGTTGGAGTTCTTGGAGGTGTTGATTCCTCTGATGATGGTAACTGGGGTGTGATAATGGTGGTTCCACATGGCAACTGTATTGCCAGCGGTGAAGGTTGAGGTGAGTGGGGATCAGAATGATGAGGAGATGGGGTTTCATAGCGATGAAACTCTGTTTGAGGTGAGGGAGGATTATTTTCTGGTTGAGGAGGTGGAACTTCTGATTGTTCAGGGATCAGAGGTTCTTCTGTGATAGGTTGTTGAGATTGTGGTTCTGGTTCTTGTTCTGGTTCTGGTTGTGGTTGAATTTCTGGTTCAGGTTGTGGAGGAGGAATATTTGGTGGTTCAGAGTGAGGTTGAACAGAAGCATGTTCACGCTCAATGTCAGCTAGCACGCTATCAAGTGCTGATGTTGTTGAAACAGTTGGTTGTTGTTTGGTAATTTTGAGAGGAATTTTGATTCTGGTTCTTCTGAGTTGTAAGGCCTCAGAAGGGTCTTCTGGTATGTTTTCATCAATAGTGGGGATTGGAATGGAAATTCTGTGAGAGGTTTGGGGTGGAGCAACAGATGTTGGAATAGTATTTGAAATTGAAATAGGAGCAGTAGATGGATTACCTCGTTTCTTTGGAGTCTGGTGAGATGATCCTTCTGCTTTCCTCTTCTTTGACTTCTTCTGAGCCATTTCAGGTTGAGCCTGACTCAGATCCTTGATCTTCAGCTTCGAACCTGCAACTTCTTCCTTGAGAGAATCTGGATACTTGGCAACCACATCAGGGTGAGATTCCATCTCAGAAAATCTTGGGAAATCATTCAGAGGCACTCTTCTTCTGGAGATGTCAGCAGTTGAAGAAGCTCTGGGTTCCTTCCTGATATTGTCTATTAGCTTCATCTTCTTCAGATTCTTAGCATTCAGCGCTTTTCCAACAGTTGGTTCAAAATTGCCCAGTACTTTAGCTTCGCTCAGATAGTCTATCAGCTTATTCTCTGTCAGAATATCTGAGATAAGCCTCCCAAATGGTATCCAGTCTCTTTTCGTCCTTTCTTCTTCTCTAGTCTCTTTCACACTTGTCTTCAGATGATTGAACAGGAAGTGTGCCAAATTTATCTTCACCCTCTGATCAATAAAGTAGATCAGAAATTGCTGATCCACGTTTATATAGTCAGGAGAGCTTGTTGGCTTCCTGTGATTGAAACAGCCTAGAACAATCTTGGCCCACACTCTGAAGTGATCCTTCAGATCCTTGATTTTGCTGCTGGGAAGACCAAGAGTGAAAATGCAGTTTGCTACCACACCAATATCCGGACACCTATCAGCCATGTCCACACAACGGACTCCACCACCACTCTGACCAATTAACCTAGCAATAAGGTCTTCAGAAATTATGATCTTCTTTCCCATAACAGAGGAGACGACTAGATGCTTATCAATCTTGGCATGAATCCAAAATTCTTTGACAAGTTCTGGGAAGGTTGGTCCAACCAATCGATCAAAGTACCTCTCCCACCTTTGAGTTTTGACTTCAGCAGTTAGGTCAAATCCATTTTCCTTCAAACTTTCGAAATCCACTATTAACTCAGAGAGAACCTCAAGATTCTTTACTGGTGTGAGAAGAGTTCTGGTAGGCGCTTGATATTGCTCAGAGGTTTCCTTCTTCTGATTTCCTGCAGAAATGCTGGAGGATGCCATTGTTCTCACACAAAAAGCTTGAGAGTGATTTGAGAAAAGCTAGGGTTTTGAAGGAGATATGCAGAAAAATTCTTAAGAGATTATGAGTAAGAGTAAAGATTAAGAATGAAGAGTAATGTGCTTAAATAGGATTTTCAAAAATTATTTTGAAAAATAAAACGTTTTTAAGAGAGAGAAAAAAAATGATTGCAATTAACAAGCGTGATTACTTTTGCATTTAATGCTTGCTGATTTTGGGGGATTTGAGAAAGATACTTAAAAACGGTTACCAGACATGTGTCTCAATGCACCCAATCAGCGTTTTCCTTTCTCAGAAACGTGCACGCGTTCTGCTTCAGGGATTTGCTGATGATTGGATGACACTTGTTTGATATAGTGATCAGCACGTCTGTCTTTGAGATTAGACTCTCAGATCTTCAGACTTGCCTCTGATACAATCTGCATGTTCTAACTTTCTGAAACAAAGATTGATCAGAAGTTCACAGTAATATAATTACATTCTGAAAGATAAAAATATGGAATTAAAGCATTTTCATTCTGGGCATACTTTCATGCTGAGATGTTTCAGAATGAAATTAAACCTATCTTCTGAAAGGGGTTTTGTAAAGATATCAGCCCATTGATGGTCTGTATCTATAAATTTCAAGTTTAAAATGCCTTTCTGAATATAGTCCCTAATGAAGTGATGTTTTATTTCTATATGCTTAGCTCTAGAATGTAAAATAGGATTCTTACTTAAGCAAATAGCAGAAGTATTATCACAAAGAATAGGAATGTTACTCTCAAAAATCTGGAAGTCTTCAAGCTGACTTTTCATCCAGAGCATTTGTGTGCTGCAACCAGCTGCTGCTATGTACTCAGCTTCTGCTGTTGACAGAGCAATAGTTGATTGCCTTTTGCTGGACCACGAGATCAGATTTTCTCCCAGAAACTGGCAGCTTCCAGAAGTACTTTTGCGTTCCACTCTGTCTCCAGCAAAATCAGCGTCGCAGTAGCCTACTAAATTGTAATCACTAGATTTTCTATAAAACAAACCCAGATTAGTAGTACCTTTCAGATACTTGAAAATTCGCTTAACAGCTGTTAAGTGAGATTCTCTAGGATCTGATTGGAATCTAGCACAAATACATACACTGAATAGAATATCAGGTCTTGAAGCAGTCAGATAAAGGAGAGAACCAATCATACCTCTGTAGACCTTCTGTTCTACGCTTTTGCTTACCTCTTCTCTTTCCAGAATGCACGTGGGATGCATTGGAATCTTTGATGGCTTACATTCTGAGAGGTCAAATTTCTTCAGAAGATCTCTGATGTATTTGCTCTGATGAATGTAAGTTCCCTCTGGAGTTTGATTGATCTGAATTCCTAAAAAGAACTTCAGTTCCCCCATGAGGCTCATCTCAAATTCTGCCTGCATACACTTAGCAAATTTTCTTCCAAGAGAAGGATTAGTAGAACCAAAGATTATATCATCAACATAAATCTGACAGACTAAAATGTCACTCTTAACTGTTTTACAGAATAGAGTGGTGTCCACTTTCCCTCTGGTGAACTCATTTTCAAGCAGAAAGTTACTTAGCCTTTCATACCAAGCTCTGGGAGCTTGTTTCAGACCATACAGTGACTTTTTCAGTTTGAAAACATGTTCTGGATGTTTGGTATTTTCAAAACCTGGGGGTTGGTGAACATACACTTCTTCTTCTATATAACCATTTAAGAATGCACTTTTGACATCCATCTGATACAGAGTGATGCCTCTGTTAACAGCAAATGAGATTAAAAGTCTGATAGATTCTAACCTGGCGACTGGGGCAAAGGTTTCTGTATAGTCTATCCCCTCTTGCTGACTATAACCTTGTGCAACCAGTCGTGCCTTGTTTCTGACGACTTCACCTTGTTCATTGAGCTTGTTTCTGAACACCCATCTTGTTCCAATGACGTTGAATCCTTTTGGTCTTGGAACGAGATCCCAAACGTCGTTTCTGGTGAACTGATTCAGCTCTTCTTGCATTGCCAGAATCCAGTCATTATCCAGAAGTGCTTCATCAATGGAAGAAGGTTCAATCAGAGACACAAGTCCCATCAGAGTTTCTTCAGAGTTTCTGAGGCTTGCTCTTGTTCTGATTGGATCTTCCTTTCTTCCTAGAATGGATTCTTCTGGGTGATCCAAACTGCTTCTGGGTACTCTCTTCTAAGGTTGATCAGCAGCAGTTGTAGGATTTCTAGCATTGCTTCTTTCAGACGTTGAAGGAGTGTCTGTGTTGAGAGCTTCTGATGACTTGTCTTCAGAACCTGCAAATTCAATTTCTATACCTGCAAGATTTTCATTCTGCTTTGACTTTTCAGAGTCAAGCTTGTCATCAAAACGAACACTGATTGATTCTTCCACAATCTGTGTTTCTGTATTGTATACTCTGTACCCTCTTGAGCGTTCAGAGTATCCTAACATAATACACTTCTGTGCCTTAGAATCAAACTTGTTCAAATAATTCTTAGTATTTAACATATAGCAAGTACATCCAAATGGATGAAAATACGAAATGTTGGGCTTTCTGTTCTTCCACAATTCATATGGAGTCTTTTCCAGAATAGGTCTTATTGAGATTCTATTCTGAATGTAGCACGCTGTGTTTATTGCCTCTGCCCAGAAAGTCTTAGCAACGTTTGTCTCGTTGATCATGGTTCTGGCCATTTCTTGCAATGTTCTGTTCTTTCGTTCTACAACTCCATTTTGTTGGGGAGTTCTAGGACAAGAGAAGTCATGCAGAATGCCTTTGTCATTAAAGAATGACTCAAAATCTTTATTTTCAAATTCTCCACCATGATCACTTCTGACTTTAACGATTCTAAGATCTTTTTCATTCTGAACTTGGTTACAGAAGGTAACAAACACAGAGTGTGACTCGTCCTTGTGTCTTAAGAACTTTACCCATGTCCATCTGCTATAGTCATCTACGATTACTAACCCATACTTCTTGCCACTGACAGAAGCAGTCTTAACTGGTCCAAATAAGTCAATGTGCAGAAGTTCTAATGGCTTAGAGGTAGAAACAACATTTTTGGATTTAAAAGATGGTTTTGCAAATTTGCCTTTCTGACATGCTTCACACAGAGCATCTGAATTGAACTTCAAATTTGGAAGTCCTCTGACCAGATTGAGTTTGTTAATCTGAGATATTCTTCTCATACTAACATGCCCCAATCTTCTGTGCCAGATCCACTGCTCGTTGTTAACAGACAGAAGACATTTTACGTTCTGACTCTTAAGTTCAGAAAGTTTGATTTTGTAAATGTTGTTTTTCCTCTTACCATTAAATAGGATAGTCCCATCTTTCTGACTAACAGCTTTACATGATTTTTGATTAAAGATTATATCATAACCGTTATCACTTAATTGACTTATGGATAACAGGTTATGCATCAATCCATCAACAAGCAGAACATTATTAATAGAGGGAAGATTTCCGTTACCTACAGTTCCAGAGCCAATTATCTTTCCCCTCTGATTGCCTCCAAAGCCAACGTGGCCTCCAGGCTTAAGTTCCAGGCTTTGGAACATATGCCTTCTTCCCGTCATGTGACGTGAGCAGCCAGAGTCCAGGTACCATGACTGGTGTTTCTGACTTGCTGCTAAAGATATCTGCAACATGTATTATTTTATCCTTAGGTACCCAGATCTTCTTGGGTCCTGTTTTGTTAGTTTTACCAAAACTCTGATTGAATTTTGGTTTCACAAAGTGATTACTACTAGTATATTTGATGTCATGTGTGTGACCATACACAAAGTGTGAATTTATAGGAGTGTGTTTAATAACTAAATCCATGACATTTTTAGGTGTAGGAACCTTACCTAGGTATCCTATTCCTTTCCTGCCGTTTCCGCTAACTCCATAGATCATTGAAGCCATTTTGCTTCTATCTATGCTTTTAGCAAGGAACTTCTGGAAACTATGATCATACTCCTTGATGATCTCATCAGCGTTGCTGGGAGTTTCAGCAATTGGTTCCTTCTGAGAGTTTTGTAAAGAGTTTTCTAATTTTAAAATTTTATCTCTCAGCTCAGAGTTTTCCAATCTGAGACTCTCAGACTTATTAGAGTCAGATTCAAGAGTCCTTTTCAGGTCTCTGAATTTAGCTCTAATCTGCTGATAACGTTCCAGAATTTCATTTAGGCTTTCAGCAAGTTCAGCCTTTGTAAAATTAACAGCGAAGTTAGGGAATACCTCTTCTGTGTCTGATTCTGAGTCTGAGTCAGAAGCTTCACTGTCATCTTGAATGTTAGCCATAAGCGCTAGGTTCGCCCTTTCATCATCTGATTCTGAGTCAGCTTCAGACGAGTCAGAGTCATCCCATGTGGCCATGAGACTTTTCTTCTTCTCTCTTCCAAACTTCCTTTTTGGCTTTTCCCTCTGAAGCTTTGGACAGTCACTCTTGTAGTGACCTTGCTCATTGCACTCGTAGCAGATGATGTCTTTTGTATTTGGCTTCTTGCTACCTGAGGGGCCTTCAGATCTTCTGTATCCAGAGGAAGAATCTGTCCTTCTGTGTCTGGAAGAAGACTCGTTATGATCAGATCTTCTGGGATTCCTGAACTTCTTTTGTCTTTGCTTCCACAGTTGATTTACTCTTCTGGAGAGGAGAGAAAGCTCGTCTTCTTCTGATGAGGATCCATCAGATGTTTCTTCAACTGCCTGCAAAACTTTAGATTCAGATTTTCTGTTAGATTTCAAAGCTATAGGCTTACCTTGCTTCTGAGGCTCGTCAGCTTCCAGCTCTATCTCATGACTTCTGAGGGAGCTTATAAGTTCCTCCAGAGTGATTTTGTTGAGATCTTTCGCCAGCTTCAGAGCAGTAACCATAGGCCTCCACTGCTTGGGTAAACTTCTGATTATCTTCTTGACATGGTCAGCAGTAGAGTACCCCTTGTCCAGAACTTTGAGACCAGCTACCAGAATCTGGAATCTAGAGAACATAGTTTCAATGGATTCAGATTCTTCCATTTTAAACGCCTCATACTTCTGAATGAGCGCCAGAGCCTTTGTTTCCTTGACTTGAACGTTGCCCTCATGCGTCATTCTGAGAGAATCAAAGATGTTCTTAGCTGTGTCTCTGTTGGAGATCTTCTCATACTCAGCATAGGAGATAGCACTGAGAAGGATGGTTCTGGCCTTATGGTGATTCTTGAAATCACGCTTTTGTTGATCAGTCATTGATTTTCTATCAATCTTCTGACCAGTTGCATTAACAGGGTGCGTGTATCCATCTGTCACCATATCCCACAGATCAGCATCATGTGCTAGAAAGAAGCTTTCAATTCTGTCTTTCCAGTAGTCAAAGTTTTCTCCATCAAAGACTGGAGGTTTGCCGCTGAATCTGTCTCTATCCTCATTGTTGTCATTGCTGAAATGAGAGTTGTTTCCTGCCATAGTGTTTTTCTGATGCTGGATCTTTTACTGACACGGTTAAGTGTTTTAGCTCAGAACCAGGCGCTCTGATGCCAATTGAAGGGGTGAAAAACACAAGAAGGGGGGGTTGAATTGTAAAACTTGGAAACTTAAAGCAAATGACAAGGTATTTTTATCCTGGTTCGTTTGATCTCAAACTACTCCAGTCCACCCGTTCAAGGTGATTTCGCCTCTCTCCAACGAGGTCTTAATTCACTATATTCAACTGAATACAAATCTGCTTTAGCAACTGCTAAAACCTTCTTGATTCAAACCACAATCCGGTTTGTCAAGGCAACACTTTCTTACAAAGGAATAATCAAATGTGTGTGAATGTTTCTACAAAAACTATATCACAACTGTGATGTTTACACAAATGAAGCTTAGAATACTAAGTTGCTAAACGCTAATAGAGTATCAGAGTTTGGTGGTTTAGCAAAACTTGTAGAGTGAAGATTATTGATCAGCTTTGTACGTGTAGAGAGTTTTGGAAGCATTAGCCGTGATAATCTTCAAAGCTTGGTTTATATAGCACTTGAGAAGATGAACGTTGAAGCAAATATTCTTGATTCAATGCTATTTACAAGCTTTCCTTTCTGAGCAGATCTTGTCTAGAATGATGCCGTTGGTATTGATTAGCTTTCAATGCACAGTACCGTTGCTTCTTCAATGCACGATCTGGCTTGGCTCATTCTGATTCTGCTTTGCTGCTGATGAACTGATTTGATTCTGTATCAGAGTATTTTACGCGCAGTTCTGTTCATCAAGCTTCAGCATGTGCAAGCGTTGATCTTCTGATCTTGACGTTCTGATTCAGCAACTTCTGATGCTGGTGTGCAAACTCATATTCTGATGCTGAGAACGTGATCTTGCTTATTTTAATCAGCATATCTGCAAGTCAGAGCATAGTAATTTTAAGTAGCATATAATTCAATCATAAAATATTTAACTACTATATCTTTTCACTTTGTTATCATCAAAACTTAATTATAGGGTACTAGATTCAAACATTGTTCTAACAGATAGTTTTCCTGGCTGGTTTCAGGTATTAATCTACAATCAGTCGTCCACAGATAGTTTTCCTGGCTTGCTACAGGTATTAATCTGGAACTTGGGTTATACGCCACTTTGAGAATGAGAATCTTCATTCTGTTGGGGGTCAGAAATTGGGAGTATACCAATCTTCTGAGGTTTCAAGGATGAGAATCTTCATTCTGTTAACGGTCAGAAATTGGGAGTATACCAATCTTCTGAAGTTTTAAGGATGAGAGTCTTCATTCTTGAGAGAAATAGATTTTTAGGAGCTTCAATTGTCCGTTATTCTGTCGGTGGTTGTAACTTCTAGCAGGTGATGAAGGAAATTTGATGATGACCGCAACTTCCAGCAGGTGATGAAGGAAATTTTGAACGACCTTGATTTTGACATTCGAATACCCCAAGTGATGGTGAGGGAGACTTGCCCCAAGTTCACTGAACTTTTGAGAAATTTGTTAAAATCTTGACTGGACTGCCCCAGGTTAATTGAACTTTGAAAGATTTGTTGAAATCTTGACTGGACTGCCCCAGGTTAATTGAACTTTGAAAGATTTGTTGAAATCTTGACTGGACTTCCCCAGGTTAACTGGATAGTGACATGTCATGCCCCCTTGTTGATAGGAGATTTGTCAATGGAAGTGTCATCCTTTTTGAAGTGATTTTGCTCACTGAGAGAGCCTTCGTTCATCGGATATTCATTGCGTGAATTTCTCTGCTGTCAAACAAATAACCATGTGCAAACAACGATATTCAAGTAATGCAAAGTTTATGTTTGTCTCGAAGTTTTGAAAAAATGCGTTTTTTAGCAGAAAACTTTTTATAAGACAAATTCAACACAAGATTTAGAGCAAAGCCTTACAGGAGTCAGGATACCTTTTGTAACAGTATGCTTTCGAACTAACCCATGCTTCAATTAGGACTTTTGAAGGGTTGTAACGTGGCTTGGTTCACGGTTTAAGAAACAAAGGATAAAGGCTCAAAGTATGTTTGTACCCACCCGCTCTTCGTGATGTTCTTCAATCCTAAACTCAGTTAATTGTGCGTCGAACTCTATTCGAATTTGGAACGACCTTTTGGTGATGGCTCACACCAGTTGAATTTGGAAGGCAGTCATCATCTCCTTTTTCTTTTGCAACATTTTTCATGTTGTTGAGGATTTGTAATGACCTCGTTCTTTTTGATTTATCATCCCTAACTTTTGCCTGACTGTTCCTGTTTTCGAGATTACAGTCAGCGGGATGCCCCTGCTTTCTTAAGCCTCCTTTGTAGGTTTTGGCTTAGTGGGCTTTTCTCTTTTGAGAGATTGACTGTCTATGAGATAAGGAACCATCACTGTCTTTTGGTTCCAAAGGAATGTTTTTTGATGTCATTCGTTGTATTACAAACTGAGAGTTTGCGACTTCAATGCGCACCTTTTTTTGAATTAACTGAGAGACTACCCCGCCCCAGGTTTAAATCAAAGGTTTCAATTTGTCTAGAACATAAAACTCCTACTTCTTTGGCTCGAAGGGGTTGACTAGGGATTATCTTCCTTATAACTCCAGTGTTTAGGATTTGAAAGAATGCCTGTACATCATCAGCAAGGTCTGTTCAAAAGCATACTGTTTGAGATTATGGCATTGTTTTGTCATCCTCCCTCTAAAGGCTTGCAACTTTTATCAAGAGTTAAATGTCATAAAGAAAGTAGAAAATATAGTTCAAGTGTAATGAAAATGAGTGGATCAAATCAAGACAAACATATGCAATGCATTAATGAAACAAAGTTTGACATCAACGGTTAATTGTTTGAATAACAAAATAAATTACAACTTTGAAAATTCAAATGAAACAAAGACATTCTCAATGATTTGGCATAGGAGCAGTGATTATGCTAGAGTCTCAAGAGGGTCAAACTAGATCTCCTTGGCATCAATCATGTCTTGGACCTTGTTCTTCAGAGCCCAACAACTGTTTGTGTCATGCCCTGGGCTACCACAATGATAAGCACATCTTGCATCCGGGTTGTAGTTTAGAGAAGAAGTCTTAGGGTTCGGATGAGGAGCCTTCAATGTAATCAGCTCTTTCTTCAACATATGTTGTAGTGCTTGAGCTAGTGACATGTTGATCCTAGTATATTGTCTTTTAGGCGCGACCTCCCTACACTGATGCCCCTGTCTTTGTTGAGTAGGATTAGAGATCAAGATTGCTCCTACGTGTTGGTCACGGTGACCCTTTTGATTGTTCACAGCATTAGACTCTTTCTTTCCATTGTAGGGAATTTTCTGAGCATCAGAGGGTGTAGCTCCTTGGATCTTTCCGCTTTTGATGCCAGCTTCGACCCTTTCGCCGATCAGTATTAGCTCGGTGAACCCGGCTGAGGAGCTTCCAATTAAGTGATTGAAGAGAGGCCCTGTCAAAGTTCCCATGAAGATGTCAATCAACTCTCTATCAGTTAAAGGGGGTTGCACCCTACCAGCCAGATCTCTCCACTTTTGAGCGTATCCTTTGAAGTTCTCGTCAGAACCCATGGTCATGTTCTGCAATTGCACACGAGTTGGTGCAAGATAAGCATTATACTGATACTGTTTGTAAAAAGCAGCAGCTAAGTCCTCCCAGGAGTGGATGCGAGAACTCTCCAATTGATAAAACCACTCGAGTTGAGTCCCTACCAGGCTTTCTTGGAAGAAATGGATCCAAAGCTTTGGATCAGTTGTGTATGGTTGAATCTTGCGGGCATAAGACTTCAGGTGCATCTTAGGGAAAGAAACTCCATTGTACATGGCAAAGGTAGGGACCTTGAACTTTGGCGGGATGACCAATCCAGAAACTAAACCCATGTCTCCTAAATCCAAGCCAGGTATTTGTTGAATCTCCATAGCATTGAGGCGATCTTCCAACTGTTTGTACTTGTCATCAGCGGGAGGATATTATTCCTCGGAGTAGTCAGCTTCATCAATCTCCAAATTGTGGTCTTCTTCAAGACTGGCCCCTATGCTGGGTGGAGTTGAAAGATCTAGGGTTTTAGGTCTTCTTCTCAAGTTCAGGATGCTTTCTGTCTTCTTGGACTTCTTCTTGTCTTTGAGAAGGAGAGCTTTCAGATCTTCTTGCACTTTACCCATAGCCAGAAGCATTTGTTGGAATTGAGCGTTTTGAGCTTGGAGATCTTTCACCGTTTGTTCCATATCCATCTTACTGAAATAAACAGTAAGAAGATAAGGAGACCTGTATGGGAGAAACCTGTTATGCAATGATATGTATGATATATGTATGCATGTTTTCAAGGATCTCGTGGGGTAAACACAAGAAAATGTTAGAGGTTGAATTTTGATCAACATCTTTGATTGGAGAACTTTGTATCAGTGGATGTCTTTCCATGAGAATCAAGCTCACCATGTCAAGTGGGTCATAGCCCCTGATTCAAGTTGTTGCACTTTATCTTTGATGGCATTTGTTTAGAGTAGAACCCTATTGCCCTTTGGTAGACGTCTGGTTCAACGTGACCCTGCATCAAAAGACCCTCAAGATCCTTGAAATGGTTATTGAAAATGATATGGTATGGTGTCATGATGTTATGTACATGTATGCAAAAGTAAGCAAGTGTATATACAAACATTCATATTCACACAAAGCAAACAAGTCCTTAGGTTTAGGCTTGCATGGGGTTTGTAGGTAAGTACCCTCTTGAAGTTAGTTGGCTCATCCTGTCCTAAAGTAGAAACCGGGTTCTAAGGAGCTCAATATCATTGGATTATTTTCTATGTTCATTGTTTTGGTTTAGCCACTTAACTGGCGACCAAAATATTCCAAGAAAACAATCCTCAATGAGTGTAGTATCGAGTATCTACCAACTTCGGACTGCACCAAATTCGGTCATCTCACTACCCCTAAAAAGGCCAAGATGGTCAAGTAAGGTTCTAAGAGTTCGTTAGTGCTTCATGACATCGCTCAGCGGCCCCGTATTCTCCTTAACTACTCAAGGGCTACCGGTACTCACAAATATGTCACACTAACATAGCTACTACTTCAACCATGTCGGTATACCCTGCACAGTTCCCTCACAGTTTATTGCTATTTACCTAAAAAGGTGCCCCCAAATCCGGGTGTAGGATTAAACAAACCCAAACAAGGAACCCAAAAAGTAAAGCAATCAAAGCAAACAAAGTAAGCATGTAAATGTGATCTAAAACCCTAAGGTAACCCCACTTTTAATTTTATCCCCAACAGAGTCGTCAGTTCTGTGATACGGTGGGAGAACTGACTTGAGGTTTTGCGTTTGTTTTTGCACTTGTTCGGTTTAGCAAGAGTCGCCACCGACTTTTTATTTATCCTAAGGAAAGGTCAAAAAGCACAGGAAAGACCTTTGAGATGTTTTCGTGGGTTCGGGGGGTAGATTATGAAAAGGAAAGGTGCTAGCACCCTTTTCATCCATGGTTATCCATGGGCTCTTAGTTACTTGTTTTAGATCACTTGCCTTTGTTTTTCAATTGCTTGAAATGGTGTTTTTGTGTGTGTGATTTTGAAAATGTTTTGAAAAAGATGCCTTGTCTAGGAAACCATTGTAACAATTCTTTACTCGAATGTTTTACAAAGGTGTTTGTCTTTTTGAAAAGATGTTTCAATGTTTTGAAAGTTTGTTTTGGAAATTGTGTTTGTGAAGTGTGTTTGAAAATGGCAAGTGTGTTTTGCAAGTTTGATTAAGTAACCAAGAGTTGTCTACCCTATTTTACTCAAAGGTCTTTCTCATGTTTTAACCCTTTTAACAGTGTCGTTTCACCATTGTATTTGGTGAACAACCTTGTGTTAGGATGTTAACGGGACAGGCACGTGGGTTATCGTATACAATCATTGAAGGCAACTTGTGAGACGCTCTAGCAATTTTTGTAAGGGACGAGATCGTTTTATCGAAGGCAGCATCGAGGGTCATCGAGGGACTACGATCTTTGTTTATCGAAGGGACATTTGCTAGAGTGTCTCATACTCGAGGGACATGATTGCATTTTTCCGAGGCAACAAGCGAGGTTACCCTAGAGGTGCAAGTGTGAATTGTGTATTGATTTTCATGCATTTATCTTGTGTTAGGTTATCTAGCGGTTGATTTTGAATCTTCGCATACAAACCCTAATTACTATACAGTATATAGAAAGCGATAAATTGCGGGAATTTAAATTCTAAGCTATTACAAATAAGTATCCAGGGATGGGGGTATAAATGTTTACAAATGGGGATGAGTCTTATCAGGATAGTAGTGTCCAAATATTATTTACAACCAAATCGAACCATCACATTCTCAATGTAAAAATATAGCAAAGTATAAGGATAAAAGAGAATCAAAAGTATTTGTGAAATGTATATGATTATTTACAAATGATAAAAATGTTAACCTAATGTATTAAGTATTATTATTTATTTTTGTGTTTTTGTTAATTATATAAATAAAAGTTTTAATTAAAAGGAAATATTTAACCTTAAAAATTCTATTTTTATGTATTTTTATTAATGCTTTATATACAAGAAGTTCTTAAAAGAAAAATATTTTAACTTAATAAAGAAAATCTATTATTTACATATTTTATTTAAAATGTGATGAATAAATAAAAAAGACTATTAAAATATTTTTTATACAAAAGTTCAATATGTTGTTTTTATTTAATAAAAGAATTAATTTAAGTTATATGTATGAAAAGGAGGAAAAATAAAGTGATAAAATAAAAAAATAGTATTGATTTATAAGTATAAGAAAAAAAAAAAGGTTGAATGGGACTAAGGAGGCGTTTGGCCCAAAGATTAAAACAAACAGATTTGAGAAAGAAAGGGGGGGTGCACACGCTGAAGGAGGGGTATTGGGCTTAAGGGTTCATTTTGTTGGGGACAAGCCCAAACACGTTCATAACGTTTTTAGGGTTTCACTTTGTTTCGTTCAGAATAGGGTTTGTGCCTTACAAACGGCACCGCTCCCTATCTTCTTCATCTCTTCCTCGCTCTCGAACATGAGCTTCTGACGCCTCTCTTCGCCTCAGCTGCCAGAGCGCCACCTCCACTTCCCTCTCTCCATGGTCGTTCAGGCAGTGATAAAGAAAAGGTAACGATTTTTCTTCTTCATGCGTTTTTAGGGTTTTCAGATTTTCTCTTGCATGTTATTATTTTCTACATGTTATTGATTTTCTGTGTTGTTTGTTTATGTGAGGTGTAAGAAAAAAAGGAAGAGGAAATTATACCTTGGTTATGCTCTTGGAGAGGAAAAAGGGAGTTTGGACAGGAGGCGTCTTAGGCGGCCAAGGCGGAGAGATCGATGATGAGGAAAGCTTTGTTCTGGTATTTGTATCTTTTTCTTTGTCTAGGTTTTGTGATGATATTATATCCTGAAAACCTTTCTTCTTGACATGCTTGCCTCTGAGTATTTGAATGCTTGCCTCTGAATATTTGAATGCTTATTCTTTGATTCTGAGATGCTTGCTTTTGATGAAGATGATATCTGAGTTGCCTATTGTTATGCTTCTGATTTTTCTTTTCCTCTCTTTTGGGCTTGGCCTTTTCAATGATGATGATGATTCTGAGTTGCCTATTGTTATGCTTCTGAGTTGCTGATATGTGATGTTGGCCCTATGATGAATTTGATTCTGAGGGTTTTTGGGTTTGCTTTGAGTTTGGTTACTTGATCTTGAAGGCATGTTGAATGTTTGTATGGTTTTTTGACAGGCTTGAGGCAAGTTTGTATGTTACAGTTGGGGTTTTATTGTTTTGACAGGCTTTTGGCTGTATGCTTCAAGGCTTGTAGTTTTACTGGTTTTTAGGCTAGTTTATTGAAGCTTATGCAGGTTTAGATACTGAGTTTGTTCAGGTTTTAGACAGGCTGGAGCTTATGCAGGTTGATATGTTTGCTTCAAGGCTTGTGTTATGCTTGATTTGTGTTTGACAGGCTTGAGGCAGGTTTATGGGTTTGTTTGGGGTACAGGCTTTGAAAGGCTTGCTTCCTTAGGCTTGCTTCTATTTTTTAGCAGGTTTGCTTGAAGTAGGTTACTGATACAGGCTTCTGCATATTTTTGTTGTTGTGGAGGTTTTATGTAGGTTTGTAACTGGTATAGGCAGATTTGCTTGCAACTCAGTTTTGTGGCCTTTTTTCTTTGTGTTCTGCCTCCTTTTGACAATTTGGTTTGTTATATTTATCTAACTCTAAACCTGCCTGAAAATCTGTAAGCCTCCACTTCTCTCTCTCTTTTCTCTCTCTCCAGAAAAGTATATTTAATTACTTAAACTGTACTTTCTATTCTGAAAAGGTTTTGGCCAGAAAATGATGAAAAATGTTTTGAAATATTGCTTGCATCTTTGGCTTTCCTCTGCATATCTTCTTACCTCCAGATTTTCTGCATTGCTTTTGTGTACTTGTTGACAGCTTTTGACAGTTTTTGATATCTTTTGGCATCTTCTTTGACAGCTTTTGACAGTTTGGAACTTGTGACTTAGTTTGCCCCTTTGACAATTTGGTTTGCCTAGTTTGATAGTGCAATTCAGTTTGGATTTATGCAGCTTGTTTGGCATTTCAGTTTGCACTTTGCAATTTGAATTTATGCAGCTTTGTGCATTTTGCAAAATAATTCATATGCTTGCAAACATTTTACTTCCCTCTTTGTGAACCAAGAAGAGACATCTTCTTGCGATTTGCAGAGAGGACGAACAAACTGATTCCGACCAAAACCTTTAATGATGAGTTTTTTGATTAACTGTCTGAAAAATACTTTTTTAATTCATCTGTATTGACTTCTTCCTTTTTTGTCTTTGCAGGTAAATATCAGTTGAGCAAAGGAAGCAGCAGTAGCAGATGAAGACTTCAAGAAACTTAGGATATAGATTTAATTTATTTTTAATCATTGTAATAAATGTCATTATAACACTGTAAATAAATTTACTATATCAAATAAACATTTGTAACAACAATTGAAAATGAATAAAAAATCCTTTGTGAGTTAATTCTATAATTCTTCTGCACTTGTTTAATTACTTAAATTTCTTGAATTATAATAATTGGAAATTATCCAATAATTTTAACTTAGAAATTATAAATAATCAATAAACGTCCGGTGTTCCGAATAACCAAAAGCATTGCACAGTTAATCAAACAAACGTCCATATGCCTTTCACTTCACTGATTAAACCAACACTTCAAACTCTCAATCCAAATGCCTCAGCTTCTATCCCATATGTTTAGACTTTGAGAAACAAACAGGAATCTTGAACAAGCATCAAAGCAGTGTGACAGCCAATTAAGACAATGTGGATTCAAATTCTTCTGAGAATGCGCGTGCAAACCCTAATTCTTGATTTATCGTTAAAGAAGCGTCCGCCTGATCAAACCCTGAGCCAAACTCAACCAAATCACTAAAAACCCTAATAATCTGCTTGGACTCCTTCAAAAGTTAATGGAAACCCTAATTTTGACTGATAAGAAAAGTCGGTTTGACCGATTCTTGAGCCAATCTGAAAAATCAGGAAAAGCCCGAAGCTGTGATTTCTTGTGAAAAAGGGAGGGCAAATTTTGGGGTACAACATTGTCTAATAGGGAATGTTCTAAATAGATTCGAATTGGACTTTGAAGCTGGCAAAGAAGGCAGATTCGAAGGAATGAAGTAGGCTAGCATGACTAAGCAAAAACACATATCCTAACTTGTCCAAGTTCACCTAAAGTTCACAATGGCACGTGTCCCTTGCAAATATAGAAATAATTAAATGCTGATTTTGGACTCAATTATTTGAATTAAAGGCCAGATTCTTGCCTTGTTTGCTCCCAACCCTACAAGAGCTGATTCGACCAGGGTGATCCTTTTCGAATTAAGCAATCGAAGCAGAGGGAGGCTCAATCGAAGGGGCTATGCAATTGAAGCTGGAGTAATTCAATTTGGGACTTTGAAGCTATCAAAGAGAAGCATTCAAAGGGTCATTCGAAAAGCATTCAAAGGGTCATTCGAAGAACATTCAAGAAGTCCATTCGAAGGAGGCAACTCAAGACCAATCGAAGAGCATGGCCTGGAGGCATTCGAAAATCAAAGGTGTCCAGGTTCATTCAAGATTCCAAAGAGACATGAATATTTCAAAAAAGGAAATATTTTAATATGTCTGATTCTTGTCTCATGGCTTTAAAGGCCTGTTTAATTGGTTGTCTCTTGTCGTTACTAGACCATCATACTCCTATAAATACAAGGGCAAGCATGCAGTGCAAAGGGGGAACAAGAACGAAAAAAGAAAAAAAGAAAAAGGAGGATTTGGAGATACGCTGCCCACAAACCCACCAAAGGTTGTCAACATTTTCAGAAGTAATCCAAGCCAAAGTAGCCATTCAGCAAACATCTCCACACCCAGAGCCACAGATCATACATCTTTAATTGGTAAGGGTTTGCAAAACCAAAATTGCACCTTCATGACATTTAAATACTCATTGCATATGTATTCTGGTTATTACTGATTATGTTGCATGTAAGCTAAAGCGCAAAGAAGAGATCGTGCCATTGCTTGGGCACGATCTAAGTTTCTCCTTCGAATCTCAGGATAAAACAAACCCAGACCCAGATTCAGCAGATTCGAATTGAGGAAGGACTCGAATTGGAAGGAGATTCGAATTAGGGGGTAGAGTCCCCCCTGGATCTTTAACATTTGTCTCGTTTTGCAGGAAATATCTTCTCAGAATCTTGTTCAGAGTTTCGAAGCTTAGCAGCTTAGCTTCGAACTGGATCCAGGGTTCCCAGATCGAAGGATGACATATCCAGATCGAACACCCCCAAAGTGCAGCCCCTCATGCACCTTCGATCAAGCCTCTTCACTGGATCGAAAGACAGCCCACACCCCTTTCGATCCAGGCCTCCAAAATTATACCTTTCTTTATTTACTGTCTGTTCCTTCGATTTCATCTTTGTTTTGACTATTTTATTTCTTTTTTTAATCAACATAAAATCAATTAGAAAAAAAAAACCACAAAAACATTAGGCTAGTTTTTTATATTAAATTAACTTTGTTAATTAATCACTTAATCATCTTAACATTTTCTCAAAACTAAAATTAAGAAGATTTAGATTATTTTCCCAAAATAAAATAAAACAACAAAAAGATTTTACTCACTGAGAGAGCTTTCGTTCATCGGATATTCATTGTGTGAACTTCTCCGCTGTCAAACAAATAGCCGCATGTAAACAATGATATTCAAGTAATGCAAAGTTTATGTTTGTCTTGAAGTTTTAAAAAATGCGTTTTTTAGCCGAAAACTTTTCATAAGACAAAATCAACACAAGATTTAGAGCAAAGCCTTACAAGAGTCAGGATACCTTTTGTAACAGTATGCTTTCGAACTAACCCATGCTTCAATTAGGACTTTTGAAGGGTTGTAACGTGGCTTGGTTCACGGTTTAAGAAACAAAGGATAAAGGCTCAAAGTATGTTTATACCCACCCGCTCTTCGTGATGTCCTTCAATCCTAGACTCAGTTAATTGTGCGTCGCACTCTATTCGAGTTTGGAACGACTTTTGGGTGATGGTTCCCCAGTTGAATTTTGGGAGACAATCATCATCTCCTTTTTCTTTTGCAACATTTTTCATGTTGTTGAGGATTTATAATGACCTCTTTCTTTTGATTTGTTATCCCTAACTTTTGCCTGACTGTTCCTGTTTTTGAGATTACAGTCAGCGGGATGCCCCAGCTTTCTTATGCCTCCTTTGTAGGTTTTGGCTCAGTGGGCTTTTTCTTTTTTGAGAGATAATGACTGCCTATGAGATAAGGAACCATCACTGTCTTTTGATTCTAGAGGATTGATTTTCTCTTTTTCTTTTGATGTCGTTCGTTGTATTACGAACTGAGAGTTTGCGACTTCAATGCGCACCTTTTTTGGATTAACTGAGAGACTACCCTGCCCCAGGTTTAAATCAAAGGTTTCAATTTGTTTAGAACAGAAAACTCCTACTTCTTTGGCTCGAAGGGGTTGACTAGGGATTATCTTCCTTATAACTCCAATGTTTGGGAATTGAAAGAAATGCCTGTACATCATCAGCAAGGCCTGTTCAAAAGCATACTGTATGAGATTATGGTATTGTTTCGTCATCCTCCCTCTAAAGGCTTGTAGCTTTTTATCAAGAGTTAAATATCATAAAGAAAGCATAAGAGTAGTGAAAACGAATGGATGAATTCAAGACAAACATATGCAATGCATTAATGAAACAAAGTTTGACATTAATAGATAATTGTTTGAATAACAAAGAGATTACAACTTGAAAATCCAAATGAAACAAAAGTCCCTCAGTTTGAACTTTGTCACTTCAGGTGGAGAAACTCTTAACGGAAGATTTTCATCTCGCCGTCTGGTATGAACCTCAGCACTCCAATGTCAATCAGATCTTGAATCTTGTTCTTCAAGGCCCAACAGTCGTCGGTGTCATGTCCCGGGCTATAGGAGTGGTATACACAAAATGTGTCGGGATGATAGTTAGGAGCGGAGGTATTGGGCTTCTGAATAGGATCCCTCAAAGCAGTTAGATTGACCTCCAACAAGCGCTCTAGTATTAGAGATGACGGTATGTCAGTCTCAGTGAATTGTCTTCCCGACGTATTTTGCTTACGCCGATTACCCCGTTGATGCTGACGAGGTTGTTGATGGGCTTGTGACCCTGAAGCAAGTAGGGGAGCCTCCCCTTTGTCTTCTTGTCTGGAGGGGGGTTGAGTGGTGACTTGCTCTTCAACCTCAGATGTTTGCCCCACTTAGTTTTCCCGAAGCAGTTGTTTGACGAGAACTCTGAGTTCCTCTTGTCTTTGAGACAAGTCCTAGATGAGAGCCATCTGGCCCACCAGTTGCCCCATCATTTGGATCCTCATTGTAGTCAGCTCAGACTTTAGTGCCTCCAACTGATCACTCCTGGCATTGCTTGAATTCTCCTGGACCAAGCCCCTTGTGAGGAGAGCTTTCACTTCTTCTTGCCCCAGGGACAGGTTCAAGAACATTTCCTGAAGCTGAGCATTTTGATCTTGGATATCCTTGACAGTCCTCTCTAGATCCATCTTGTGATACGGTGGGAGAACTTACTTGGGTTTTGCGTTTGTTTTCGCAAATGTTTCGGTTGAGCAAGAGTCGCCACCGACTTTTTATTTTATCCTAAGGAAAGGTTAAAAAGCACAGCAAAAACCTTTGAGATGTTTTCTTGGGTTCAGGGAGTAGATTATAGAAAGGGAAGGTATTAGCACCCTTTCTATCCATGGTTATCCATGGGCTCTTAGTTACTTGCTTAGATCAACTTGCCTTGATTTTCAATTGTTTGAAATGGTGCTTTCAATTGTTTGAAATGGTGCTTTGTGTGTGGGTTTGAAAATGTTTTGAAAAGAGGCCAATATGGTGGCAACCTTTGTAATGACCCATGTTTGGATGTATACAAAGGTGTATATCTTTTGAAAAGTTTTCAATGTTTTTGAAAGTTGTTTTGAAAGTGTGTTGTGATGTGTGGTTTTGAAAAATAGGCAAGTGTTTTTGATTTGCAAGTTGGCAAGTAACCAAGAGTTGTCTACTCCTAAATTTACTCAAAGGCTTTTCCTATGTTTTAACCCTTTTAACAATTTTGTTCCACCATTGTATTTGGTGGACAATCTTGTGTTAGGATGTGAACGGGACGGGCGCGGGTCATCGTTTAGACCATGATTGCAATGGTGCCAAGTGTCTTTGGGCAATTTTTCCTTTAAGGGACTTGATCATTTTTAGGCAACTTTCGAAAGCGTCATCGAGGGACTATGATCATTTGAATTGTTTTTTGTTTTTGCCAAAGAAACTCAACATGCAACATGGCCCATTATTGAAGGCAACACGTGGAGTAACCCTAGGGGTGCAAGTGTGATTGGTGTTGTCCATTTTCATGCTTTTATCTTGGAATTAGGTTAAACTATTTGTTGTTTGATTTTTTCATACAAAACCCTAAGTCTATCATGGCATATTTAGAAAGCTTTTAAATGCGGAATTTAAAGGTCCTAAAT
The DNA here is from genome assembly GCA_948472305.1 of Vicia faba. Classification (NCBI taxonomy): domain Eukaryota; kingdom Viridiplantae; phylum Streptophyta; class Magnoliopsida; order Fabales; family Fabaceae; genus Vicia; species Vicia faba. The sequence continues at coordinate 1,273,736,689 of OX451739.1, forward strand.
TATTACAACACAATTATGGGATGGGGGGTACAAATGTTCAAATGGGGATATTTAGCAAGAAATTAAAATCTAAGCTATTACAATCCAAATGGAATTTACAAGGTATTTAATTGCATAATAATTAAATAAAATACAATAAATATGCAAGATGCAAAAAATGATTTTTATATGTATGTAAAAGTATTTTTCATGTGTCAAATAAACAAGAATAAAAAAAGATTAATTTTTTTGGGTATTTTTATGGTTTTTAGGGCAAAACCCTAATTTTGCTAAATAAAGAGTATTAATTATTTATTATATACAATATTTATTAATTATGTACAAAAAATAAATAAAAAGGAAGTATATTGTAAAAAAGTATTTTTGAGGTCAAATATTAATAAAAATAAAAATGTATTATTTTTATGTTTTTATCCTAAATATTCTAATAAATATATAAGTATTTATAATATTTACTAAATATATTAAATATGTACAAAAATAAAATGTTTATTATTTACAAAAAAAAGTATATTTTTAGAAAATGTTTTCAAAAGATAAAATAAAATAAAATTAGAAAACAAAATGTGTTTGTATTATTTTTGTATTTTTGAATAAAAGGCAATATATTTATTTACATGCATAAATTCAAATAAAACAAACAAAAATCCAAATAAAATGCAAAAATGGTTGAAAAAATGTTTTTAATATTTTTTATATTTTGGCAAAAAATAATAAGTCAGAAACAAAAGGAAAAAGTCAAAAAATGATAAAAATAAACACAATGGGCCAAGGGGGTGCAAGTGTGGAAAAGTGGTGCAAATAGAAAAAAGGTCAGGCCCAGCCCAGAAGAACTTTGTCTTCAACCTCTGGACATTCAAACAGAGAAAAACGCGCGCTTCCTGCTATCTCATGATTCTTTGACATTCAGCAAAAACTTACAACAACAATGTTATAGAGCATCTTGTCACGATTCCAAATATATAAAAAAGTCATTCTAACTCTCAGAAATGAGAGAGAATTTCTTCTCCCCCAATTCCTGACCTAAGTTTTTTCTAATGTTCATGTCTTAAATTCTCTCAGCACATGCAATATAAATGGAAAGTGAGGATATGGGTGGCTTCAGGGCTATGATTAGAACATGCTTTCTTCACAAACTTAATCCTAACTATGCCTGGATAGAGAGATAGAAGTTCAAAAACTTACTTGTTCAACTTGAATCGTGTGTGACAGTGGAGGTGCTTTCAATGCAATGTGAGGACTTGTATAGCTTGCTTGAGGTCCAGGGATGCTTCTCCAACCTCTAGCTTGCTTTGGAACTCACTGAAACGAGCTATGGAAGTTAACCTGCACAACTGAAAAAATGAAAATGGTGAACTTGGTTAGAGGTGTTACAGTTCGTGTCCAATGCTTGGGATAGTTTGTATGGGTGGTAGGGAGTGTGTATGAAGTGGTTTGGATGAAAATGCACGATGGAAATGAGCTGGTCAAGTCAAAGTGCATAATGCCCTGTTTTGTGCAGCAAGATGGTGATTTTCTGTATGAGGAGGGATCAAGGGTTCTTTGGTCGTGTTTTAGGTCTGTTAGGGAGTATGGAAAGTGTGGAGAAAGTTTGTTTTAGTTCTTGCTTGCAGGAATGAGAGTTGTTGTGTCTTTGCAAAGTTGCTTCTATCTTAAGTTAAAAATGCCAAGTTGAGTTACAAGCTTATCTAGGCCCCTCAAGTATGTTGCAAATGTTAGTCTTGATCAGTGGGATATGTCCATGCCTTTGTGCCTCAGAGATTTGCTTTGTACTTCTTGGATTCATGTTTTGACATAAAGCCATACTTTACAAGAATAGATAAGTCACTTTTTCCAAATATGGCTTGATTCTTCATGTAATGTCCAAATGCACAAAATAATGCTAGAACACAATGGATTGGCATTTAATTATTGAGTGTAAATGAGATTAGAGGACTGTAACTAGCTTGAACCATGCTGATTTCAAAAATGCAAAGTTAAGAACATGTATTTGGCCATGAATCAAAGTGACTTTTGCCCATATTGCCAAATTTGATTCTCCCTAACCACAAGGGTGTTTGAGAAGTTCTTGGACAATTTGGAAAGCTTGGAATGTGTACTACAATCCCTCTTTGTAATGCAAGTTGAGATTCCAAGTGGAAGCATGTGAAAAGTGGCCATGAAGTTAGGCAAAAATCCTGCCTAGAATAGGTCAAAATTTTTCTAAGTTAAGAATGTTTTGCACCCTTGTTCCAAAAATTGTAACTTGAGCTACAAGATTCTTTTGAGGAAACTTTGTGAATCAAAGTTGTATATTTTGCAATGGACTATAACTTTAATGTTTTGAGTTTTGTTTGAATCCAAATTTATCTTGATGAAAAAATGGGACAAAGTTAGGAAAAAATTAGGAATTTTCATAACTTAGAAAATTTCTAAGTTATGAAATTTCTTCATTTCAAACCCTAATTTGTGATTTTTGATTTCTTGATGAACAAGTTTCATAATTTGACATGTCTTGATGAAAAATAAATCTTGACACTTGATTTTGACCAAAAAGTCAAAGTTTGACTTTTCAGTATACAGTCAAATTTGGCTCAGTTGACTGGAAAATTCATATGTCAATCTTGTGCATTTGGGATCTTTTGAACTTGTTGAATATGTCAAGACAATTCCATTGAGTCCTTGAGTCCATATGTGAGCTTGGTTTGCCATTGGCTAGGTCAAACAGTCAAAAATTGCCTTTGTGCAGTCAAAACCCTAAAAATGACCATTTTGCCCTTTTGGTGATCTGATCAAATTTCTTGTGGAATTGTGATCCAAACTTGATCAAATGGTCCATATGAGTTCATAATGTTGATGTGGGTCAAAAATCATGAGGTTTGACTGTCAATTGACCACAATTGACTTTTTCCCCAATACAGCTGATTTCTAGGTCAACTGTCCAATTGACTGGGCAAAGATTGGAATCAAGGCTTGAAACTTGGTATAGATAAACTTGTGAGTCCAACATGAAGCATGAAAGTCATCTTGGGAATTTTAGGTCAAAACATCTTTGTGCAAACTCAAACCCTAATTTGGGTCAACAGTGCAAGGAGGAGTCTTGAGCAGAGTAAACCCTAACTTGATCTTGAGCTCCAAGGGTCTTGTGATGAGAAAATGTTGAGGAAATGGGAGGGAAAATTTTGGGGTACAACACATCTCTACTGAAATAAACAGTAGGAGAGTAAGGAAACCTGAAAAAGGAAAAACTGTCATGATACAATGCATGATATGTGGATGCATGCTTTCAAGGATCTCTTGGGGTAAACACAAGAGAATGTTAAAGGTTGAACTTCGATCTTTGATTGGAGAACTTTGCACCGGTGGATGTCTTTCCACGAGAATCAAGCTCACCATGTCAAGTGGGTCATAGCCCCTGATTCAAGTTGTTGCACTTGATCTTTGATGGCATTTGTTTAAAGGAGAAACCTCTTGCCCCTTGGTAGACGTCTGGTTCAACGTAACCCTGCATCAAAAGAACCCTCGAGATCCTTGAAATGGTTAGTGAAAAGATGCTATGGTATGATGTCATGATGTTATGTACATGTATGCAAAATCAAGTGAGTGTATATACAAGCAATCATATTCACACAAAGCAAACAAGTCCTTAGGTTTAGGCTTGCACGAGGTTTATAGGTAAGTACCCTCTTGAAGTTAGTTGGTTCATCCTGTCCTAAAATAGAAACCGGGTTCTAGGAGGTCAATATCATTGGATTGTTTTATGTGTTCATTGTTTTGGTTTAGCCACTTAACTGGCGACCAAAATATTCCAAGAAAACAACCCTCAACGAGTGTAGTATCGAGTATCTACCAACTTCGGACGGCACCCAAGTCGGTCATCTCACTACCCCTAAAAAGGCTAAGATGGTCAATTAAGGTTCTAAGAGTTCGTTAGTGCTTCACGACATCACTCAACGGCCCCGTACTCTCCTTGATTGAACTCAAGGGTTACCGGTACTCACAAATATGTCACACTAACATAACTTACTGCTTCAACCGTGTCGGTATACCACGCACAGTTCCCTCATAGTTTTATTGCTATTTACCTAAAAAAGGTGCCCCCAAATACGGGTGTAGGATTTACAACAAACCCAAACGAGGACACAAAAAGTAAAGCAATCAAGGCAATCAAAGCAAGTATGTAAAGGTGATCTAAACCCTAAGGTAACCCCACTTTTAAAATTCTCCCCAGCAGAGTCGCCAGTTCTGTGATACGGTGGGAGAACTGACTTGAGGTTTTGCGTTTGTATTCGCACTTGTTCGGTTTATCAAGAGTCGCCACCGACTTTTTATTTTATCCTAAAGGAAAGGTTAAAAAGCACAGGAAAAACCTTTTGAGATGTTTCGTGGGTTCGGGGGGTAGATTATGAAAAGGGAAGGTATTAGCACCCTTTTCATCCATGGTTATCCATGGGCTCTTAGTTACTTGTTTTAGATCACTTGCCTTTGATTTTCAATTGCTTGAAATGGTGGTGTGTGTGTGTGTGTGTTTTGAAAATGTTTTGAAAAAGATGCCTTGTCTAGGCAACCATTATAACAATTCTTTACTCGAATGTTTTACAAAGGTGTTTGTCTTTTCGAAAAGATATTTCAATGTTTTTGAAAGTTGTTTTGAAAGTGTGTTGTAGAGTGTGTTTTGAAAAGTAGGCAAGTGTGTTTTGCAAGTTTGATCAAGTAACTAAGAGTTGTCTACCCCTAAATTTACTCAAAGATTTTTCTCATGTTTTAACCCTTTTAACAGTATTGTTCCACCATTGTATTTGGTGGACAATCTTGTGTTAGGATGTTAACGGGACAGGCGCGGGTCATCGTATGGACCATGAATGCAATGGTGCCAAGTGTCTTTGGAAATTTGCTTGAAGGGACTATGATCATTTGTTTAGGCAACTTTCGAAAGCGTCATCGAGGGACTATGATCATTTGATTTTTGTTTTGCTAAAGAAACTCAACATGCAAGCATGGCCCATTTTAGAAGGCAACGAGTGGGATTACCCTAGGGGTGCAAGTGTGATTGGTGTATTGATTATCATGCATTTGTCTTGTATTAGGTTATCTAGCGGTTGATTTTGAATCTTTGCATACAAACCCTAATTACTATACAGTATATAGAAAGCGATAAATTGCGGGAATTTAAAGTCTAAGCTATTACAAATAAGTATCCGGGAATGGGGGTACAAATATTTACAAATGGGGATGAGACTTATCAGGATAGTAGTGTCCAAATATATTTACAACCAAATCGAATCGCATTCTCAATGTAACTTGTATCAATGTATAAGAATAAAAGCAATGTATCAAAAGTATTTGTGTAAGTGTATATGATTATTTTCAAGTGAGAAAGATGTTTAACTTAATGCAAAATTAAGTAATTATTAAGTATTATTATCTTTTTTGGATTTTTTGTTAATTAGGTACAAAACAAAAGATTTAATAAAAGAAAAGAAAATGATTAAGAAATTCTATTTTTATGTATTAGTGTTTTTATGTACAAGAGTTTTAATTAAAGAAAAGAGAAATGTTTTAAGTTTAAAAATTTATGTATTTATATATAAACAAATGTTTAATAAAAAATCTATTTTTAGGTATTTATTGATATCTTATATATAAGGATTTTATTTAACTCAAAATAAAATATTATTATGTATTTTTAATTATACTAATAAAAAAGTAATTTAAGAAAAATTTATATAAAAAAGAGTTTAACGTATTATTTTATTTACAAACAAAAATGAAATATATTAGTTTAAATTATAAAAAGAAAAATAAAATGATAAGTAAAAAAAATGTTAGTTTATAAGTATTAAAAAATAATAAGAATAAAAGAAAAGATTGAATGGGCCTAAAGGGGATGCTTGGCCCAAACAAAAACAGATAGGATTAGGAAAAGGAGGGGGTACGCGCCAGATTGGAAATGGGCTTAAGGCAATTGGATGAGGCAGCAGACCCAAGCGTTTCACAATGTTTTGTTTTAAGGTTTCAGTTATTTGTTTCACTTCTAGGGTTACAGCTTAGCGCGACGCTCTCATCTTCTCCTTCTTCGCCCCTTCAAGCTTTCTGAACGGAGGCTACTGATATTCCTTTTTGTCTTAGGCTACCAGGCGCTCCCATCTTCTCCTTCTTCTTCCATGGTTGAACACAGTAGCGATAAGGAGAGGTAACGATTGTTTTAGGGTTTTAAGTTTGTGCATGTTATTAGCTTTTTGACAAATTCTGACTTTTCATGTTATCATTATTTGTGTGAGGTATGAAAGAAAAGGGCAGAAGAATTATACCTTCGTTGGCTTTTTGGAAATGGAGGAGGAGAAATGGATAGGGGGGCGTCTCAGGCGGCCAAGGGCGGAGGAATACGTGATGCTATGCTTGCTCTGTGAATCTGGTACCTTTATCTTTGCTTTTTATGGTTTAATGATGATTGTCTCTGAAAACCTTTGCCTACCTGTTTCTGAACACTTCTTTTCCTCTTCCTGATTGCTGGCTTTGTATGATGTTCTTGCTTCTGAGTATGATGTTTTTCTGACTCTGAAATGCTTTTGCTTCCCTTTTGGCTTTGATTATGATATCTGAGTTTCTTTTCCTCTTCTTCTGTTTGGCTCTGATTGATGGCTTTGAGTATTGTTTTTGTTGGTTATTGGCCCTATGATGAGATTACTCTGAGGGCTTTGTTGGTTATGATGCTTCAGTGTTTGATTTGAGTTGCTTGTATGATTTGCTTCTGAAGAAGCTTGTGTGCCTAGATTCTGAGTTGCCTTTGTTGGATATGGATATTTGGCTTGGACAGGTTTGTGTTACAGTCGTGTGAACTGGTTGTTTTTGATGAACAAGCCTTTTAGGCTTTACAGGGCTTGCAATTTACTGAGTTTGGGGCATACTTTGCAAGGCTGTTTGTTTGGATATCTGGTAGCTGTAACAGATTTATTTGGCTTTGGTGCGATATGCTTGTATGGTAGTTTTTGGGTTACAGGTTTGTCTTGATACAGTTTGTGGTTTGAAGCTTATTGTGGTTCAGGCTTGGTTATAGGCTTGAAGCTTGGCAGATTCTTGGTATGAGTTTGAAACAGGTTTGAAAGCCTGAAGCAGGCTTGAGGCTACAAACTTGCTGACTTGCTTCTATAGCAGGTTTTAAGTTTGAAGTAAGTTTGTTGTTCTGTTATGTGCTTTAGACAGGAAAAATAAGTTGAAGGCAAGCTTTGGCTATGTGTTTCTATGTGTACTCTGCCTCTCCTCTTCTTATTCTGATATGTTTTGTTTTATATATCTTCCTAAGCCTAAAGCCTATAAGCCTCTTCTCTCTCTCTACAGATTAAAAGGCATTTGTTTATTGCTTAAAACTGTACTATGCTCTGAAAAAGTGACTGGCTGAAAAAATGATGAATTTGAATGTTGCTTGTATATTAGTTTTCCTCTGCACACTTTCCAGTTTTCCTGCATCTCTTGTGTACTTTGTTGACAGCTTTTTGGATAGCCTTTGGATAGCTTTTGGCCAGTTTGTGGACAGTTTGTTTGACATTAGGTTTGCTTAGTTTGAAACTGTAACTTTGGCTTAGTTTCTTTGACAGTGTGACTTAGGCAACTTGTTTTGTTTATTCACTTGGTTGTTCAATTCAGTTTGCCTTTTGGACTTGGGTTTGGATTTTTGGAATTATGCAGCCTGTTTGAATTTGTGCAATTGTAGCTTTGTGCATTTCATATTTTTTTTGCAAGCATATTTCTATCCCTCTTTGTGAACCAAGAACTTCTTGTGATTTGCAGAGAGGGTGAATAAACTGATTCCGGCCAGTCACTTTTAATGATGAGCTTTTAAAAATATCTGTCTGCCTTTTTATTTAATTCATCTGCATTTGACTTTTTCCCTTTCTTTGTTTTTGCAGATAAAAATCAATTGAGCAATGGGGAGCAGCAAATAGAAGACGAAGACTTAGGAAACTTTAGGATGCAATTTTATTTTCCTTTTAATCATTGTAACAAATATTATTATAAATACTTGTAAATAATTACTGTATTTAAATAACACTTGTACAAATAATTAAAAATAAATAAAAGTCTTTTTATTGATATTCCTTTTAATTCTTCTTCAATTGTTTATTTAATTATTCATATTTCTTAAATTATAATAACTGGAAGTAAATCCCAACTATTCTAACTCATAAATGATAAATAATCAATAAACGTCCGGCGTTCCGAATACTCAAAGCATTGCACAGCTAAACAATAAACGTCCACATGTCCTTTTTTTTACTGATTAAATCAAACACTGCAAACTCTCAATCAGAAGCCTCAACCCATATTCCAGAGTAAATTGAAAAGAACTGTAGAATTAATTCTTTCTGAGAACGCGCGCGCAAAACCCTGATTCTTGATTTAATGTCGAAGAAGCGCTTGCCTGATCAAACCCTGAGCCAAACTCAACCAAACCCTAATAATCTGCTTGAACTGTTCCAGAGTCATGAAAACCCTAATTTGGATAGACTGATAAGAAAAAGTCTGTTTGACTGATTCTTACGCCAATCTGAAAAAGTCAGGGAAAACCCGAAGCTGTGATTTCTTGTGGAAAAAAAATAGGAGGGCAAATTTTGGGGTACAACAACAGGCTTTTGGCTGTATGCTTCAAGGCTTGTAGTTTTACTGGTTTTTAGGCTAGTTTATTGAAGCTTTTGCAGGTTTGGATACTGAGTTTGTTCAGGTTTTAGACAGGCTGGAGCTTATGTAGGTTGATATGTTTGCTTCAAGGCTTGTGTTATGCTTGATTTGTGTTTGACAGGCTTGAGGCAGGTTTATGGGTTTGTTTGGGGTACAGGCTTTGAAAGGCTTGCTTCCTTAGGCTTGCTTCTATTTTTTAGCAGGTTTGCTTGAAGTAGGTTACTGATACAGGCTTCTGCATATTTTTGTTGTTGTGGAGGTTTTATGTAGGTTTGTAACTGGTACAGGCAGATTTGCTTGCAACTCAGTTTTGTGGCCTTTTTCTTTGTGTTCTGCCTCCTTTTGACAATTTGGTTTGTTATATTTATCTAACTCTAAACCTGCCTGAAAATCTGTAAGCCTCCACTTCTCTCTCTCTTTTCTCTCTCTCTCTCTCTAGAAAAGTATATTTAATTACTTAAACTGTACTTTCTATTCTGAAAAGGTTTTGGCCAGAAAATGATGAAAAATGTTTTGAAATATTGCTTGCATCTTTGGCTTTCCTCTGCATATCTTCTTACCTACAGATTTTCTGCATTGCTTTTGTGTACTTGTTGACAGCTTTTGACAATTTTTGATATCTTTTGGTATCTTCTTTGACAGCTTTTGACAGTTTGGAACTTGTGAATTAGTTTGCCCCTTTGACAATTTGGTTTGCCTAGTTTGATAGTGCAATTCAGTTTGGATTTATGCAGCTTGTTTGGCATTTCAGTTTGCACTTTGCAATTTGAATTTATGCAGCTTTGTGCATTTTGCAAAATAATTCATATGCTTGCAAACATTTTACTTCCCTCTTTGTGAACCAAGAAGAGACATCTTCTTGCGATTTGCAGAGAGGACGAACAAACTGATTCCGGCCAAAACCTTTAATGATGAGTTTTTTGATTAACTGTCTGAAAAATACTTTTTTAATTCATCTGTATTGACTTCTTCCTTTTTTGTCTTTGCAGGTAAATATCAGTTGAGCAAAGAAAGCAGCAGTAGCAGATGAAGACTTCAAGAAACTTAGGATATAGATTTAATTTATTTTTAATCATTGTAATAAATGTCATTGTAACACTGTAAATAAACTTACTGTATCAAATAAACATTTGTAACAACAATTGAAAATGAATAAAAAATCCTTTGTCAGTTAATTCTTTAATTCTTCTGCACTTGTTTAATTACTTAAATTTCTTGAATTATAATAATTGGAAATTATCCAATAATTTTAACTTAGAAATTATAAATAATCAATAAACGTCCGGCGTTCCGAATAACCAAAAGCATTGCACAGTTAATCAAACAAACGTCCATATGCCTTTCACTTCACTGATTAAACTAATACTTCAAACTCTCAATTCAAATGCCTCAGCTTCTATCCCATATGTTTAGACTTTGAGAAACAAACAGGAATCTTGAACAAGCATCAAAGCAGTGTGACAGCCAATTAAGACACTGTGGATTCAAATTCTTCTGAGAATGCGCGTGCAAACCCTAATTCTTGATTTATCGTTAAAGAAGCGTCCGCCTGATCAAACCCTGAGCCAAACTCAACCAAATCACTAAAAACCCTAATAATCTGCTTGGACTGCTTCAAAAGTTAATGGAAACCCTAATTTTGACTGATAAGAAAAGTCGGTTTGACTGATTCTTGAGCCAATCTGAAAAATCAGGAAAAGCCCGAAGCTGTGATTTCTTGTGAAAAAGGGAGGGAAAATTTTGGGGTACAACATTGTCTAATAGGGAATGTTCTAAATAGATTCGAATTGGACTTTGAAGCTGGCAAAGAAGGCAGATTCGAAGGAATGAAGTAGGCTGGCATGACTAAGCAAAAACACATATCCTAACCTGTCCAGGTTCACCTAAAGCTCACAATGGCACGTATCCCTTGCAAATATAGAAATAATTAAATGCTGATTTTGGACTCAATTATTTGAATTAAAGAGCTGATTCGACCAGGGTGATCCTTTTCGAATTAAGCAATCGAAGCAGAGGGAGGCTCAATCGAAGGGGCTATGCAATTGAAGCTGGAGTAATTCAATTTGGGACTTTGAAGCTATCAAAGAGAAGCATTCAAAGGGTCATTCAAAAAGCATTCAAAGGGTCATTCGAAGAACATTCAAGAAGTCCATTCGAAGGAGGCAACTCAAGACCAATCGAAGAGCATGGCCTGGAGGCATTCGAAAATCAAAGGTGTCCAGGTTCATTCAAGATTCCAAAGAGACATGAATATTTCAAAAAACGAAATCTTTTAATATGTCTGATTCTTGTCTCATGGCTTTAAAGGCCTGTTTAATTGGTTGTCTCTTATCATTACTAGACCATCATACTCCTATAAATACAAGGGCAAGCATGCAGTGCAAAGGGGGAACAAGAACGAAAAAAGAAAAAAAGAAAAGGGAGGATTTGGAGATACGCTGCCCACAAACCTACCAAAGGTTGTCAACATTTTCAGAAGTAATCCAAGCCAAAGTAGCCATTCAGCAAACATCTCCACACCCAGAGCCACAGATCATACATCTTTAATTGGTAAGGGTTTGCAAAACCAAAATTGCACCTTCATGACATTTAAATACACATTGCATATGTATTCTTGTTATTACTGATTATGTTGCATGTAAGCTAAAGCGCAAAGAAGAGATTGTGCCATTGCTTGGGCACGATCTAAGTTTCTCCTTCGAATCTCAGGATAAAACAAACCCAGACCCAGATTCAGCAGATTTGAATTGAGGAAGGACTCGAATTGGGAGGAGATTCGAATCAGGGGGTAGAGTCCCCCCTGGATCTTTAACATTTGTCTCGTTTTGCAGGAAATATCTTCTCAGAATCTTGTTCAGAGTTTTGAAGCTTAGCAGCTTAGCTTCGAACTGGATCCAGGGTTCCCAGATTGAAGGATGACATATCCAGATCGAACACCCCCAAAGTGCAGCCCCTCATGCACCTTCAATCAAGCCTCTTCACTGGATCGAAATACAACCCACACCCCTTTCGATCCAGGCCTCCAGAATTATACCTTTCTTTATTTACTGCCTGTTCCTTCGATTTCATCTTTGTTTTGACTATTTTATTTCTTTTTTTAATCAACATAAAATCAATTAGAAAAAGAAACCACAAAAACATTAGGCTAGTTTTTTCTATTAAATTAACTTTGTTAATTAATCACTTAATTATCTTAACATTTTCTCAAAACTAAAATTAAGAAGATTTAGATCATTTTCCCAAAATAAAATAAAACAACAAAAATATTTTATTCTTAGGATTTTTAGAGGTTATTTTCAGATTCGCGCGCGTTTATTTTATTGTAACTGCCTACTGGTTTGTGATAGCTTAACTAAGACTTTTACACTTTACTGCTTTATTCCCCCAATTTTGGACATGTAAATAATCCCCCTCCCAGAAGCCTTGTAATAGCGTAGGATTTACAATTCCCGCACTTTAAATTCCCATACATATATTAACTGTTTAGATGTATGCTAACTAGGTTTGCATGACAAGATCTGAAAACAAATGGTAGAACACCTAAATGTACAAAGATAATATAAACTGAAAATTGACACACTCGCACATGCCACTCTTAGGGTACGCCTCACTTGGTTGCCTCGAACGTGGTCATTAAGTATAAGAAGTTTTAGAGGTCGTCCTTTTGTCCAAAGATCATAAGTTGCCTTGAAACGGTTGCCTCGGAAAAATGATCTAAGACATTAGGGTTACCGCCAAGGCGTCCTAACATTGCTTTAGTGGCCACACGTCCCTTAAATCGAATTGACCTGAAAACTCCAACGAAGATGCTACCTACTCCTCAATAGTGGGATAGCATTGTCTAAAGGACATTAGCACAGTTTAATTCCTTTTTGAGTAGGTAGATGTTCTTAAGTACTTGCTCCTTTTAAAACAAAACAAAAACTTTTCGCACTTACACTCTCTTCCAAACAAAAACTCTTTTCAAACCCACAAACACAAAGAAAAGAAAACTTTTGAAAACATAGTGAGCAAGTACCTAAGAGCCCGTGGATAACCACAGATTGAAAGGGTGCTAACACCTTCCCTTTCTATAATCTACCTCCCGAACCCGAGAAACATCTTGAAAAGGAATTTTTCTGTGCTTTTGTCCTTTCCTTGTTGGATAAAATAAAAGACGGTGGCGACTCTTGCTTACCGCGACATTTTGCAAAAACAAACGCAAACACGAACCAGCATTCCAAAACAGTCAGTTCTCATTCCCACCGATCACAGAACTGGCGACTCTGCTGGGGAGTTCTTTAAAAGTGGGGTTACCTTAGGGTTTAAATCACCTTTACTTGCTTACCTTGATTGCTTTGTTTGCTTTACACTTGGTTCTATTGTTTGGGTTTGAAATCGTCCACCCGAATTTGGGAAACATTCATAGATAACAATACGTTGTGGAAACTGTGCGGGGTATACCGACACGGTTGAAGCAATAGCTATATTAGTGCGACATATTTGTGAGTACCGGTAGCCTTTGAGTCAATCAAAGAGAATACGGGGCCGTTGAGTGATGTCACTAAGCACTAATGAACTAGAACCTTACTTGACCATCTTGGCTTTTTTTTAGGGGTAGTGAGATGACCGACTTTGGTGCGGTCCGAAGTTGGTAGATACTCGATACTACACTCATTGAGGATTGTTTTCTTGGAATATTTTGGTCGCTAGTTAAGTGGCTAAACCAAAACGATGAACATAGAAAACAATCCAATGATATTGAGCTCCTTAGAACCCGGTTACTATTTATAGGACAGGTTTTGAACCAACTGAAACTAAAAGAGGGTAATACCTAAACTCCATGCCAGCCTAAACTTAAGGCTGTTTGTGTGACTTGTGTGCCTTCAAACTTGAACTACTTGCACATTCTTGTTATCTGACAACATGAGTTCCTTGCAGGTTTTGTTTACAGTCCTTATCCGATAATTTGGATTTATTGCAGGGTTTACTTACATCACTTCACACTTTTGCTTAAACGCATAGCATACACATCATAACATCATGCCTTAACATTTCCTTAACCATTTCAAGGATCCCAAGGGTCTGTGATGCAGGTTATGGTAAATCAAATGTCTAGTAAGGGGCAAGGGGATTTATTTTCCTATAGCCAAGGTTGTTTAGAAATCAAAACACGATAACTTGAGTCAGGGGCTATGACCCACTCGATATGGTGAGCTTGACTCTTGAAGAAGGACTCTCAGCAACATGAAGTTCCTTCAATCAAGCTACCAGATTCAGATTCTAACAGTTTCTTGTTTACCCCGCGAGATCCTTGAAAACATTGCATACATATATCATACATATCATTGCATAACAGGTCTCCCAGTACAGGTCTCTTATCTTCTTCGCTGTTTATTTCAGCAATCATCATGTCTACTGAACCTTTAACCGAGAAAGCTATCAAGGCCCTCCAGGCCCAGAATGCCCAATTTCAAGAGCTGTTCATGAATCTAGCTAAGGGTCAGCAGGACCTGAAGACTTTGATTCTGAAGGAGAAAAAGAAGAAGAAAAAGAGGACCATCCTGTTCAACACTGGACGCAGGTTTGGAAACGGGCTGCAGAATGAAGTTGATCTGACCACCTCATCTAGAGGGAAAAATAGTCCACAAGAAAGGAGGGCTCCTAGCCCTGAAGTCTCCGACAACGAGACGGACTATGATGAAGAACAATATCCTCCTGCTGAGGATAAGTACAAACAACTGGAAGACCGTTTGAACGCTATGGAAATACAGAAGGTGCCCGATCTGGACTTCGGAGATCTAGGTCTATCCTCTGGGATGGTGATTCCCCATAAATTCAAGGTACCTACCTTTGCCAAGTACGACGGAGCTTCCTGTCCAAAGCTACACCTCTGGTCATATGTGAGGAAGATTCAACCCTATACTGCTGATAGAAATCTCTGGGTTCATTTCTTTCAAGATAGTCTGTCAGGGACTCAACTTGAATGGTTCTGTCAACTGGAAGGAGCTAACATCCGCAACTGGGAGGACTTTGCTGCTACTTTTTACAAGCAATACTAGTATAATGCCGACCTTGCTCCCACGCGTACTCAGCTTCAGGGTATGTCTATGGATACAAGCGAAGGCTTTAAGGACTATGCTCAGAAGTGGAGAGATCTTGTTGGAAGAGTCCAACCCCCTCTGTCTGATAGGGAGTTGGTGGATATGTTTCTTGGGACTTTGTCTGGTCCCTATTTCAATCATTTGATCAGCAACTCGTCAGTGGGTTTCACCGAACTGATTATGACTGGAGAAAGAGTAGAAGCTGGGATCCTGAGTGGTAAGATCCAGAAAGATACCTCTTCGAGTACAAAGAAGAAGTCATTTGGTGGCAAGAGGGAAGCCAATGCTGTGCACGGCCAGAAGAGGCGTAGCCAGGCAGACTACCACCAATCCGTGGGGGCAGTGTTGATCTCTAATTCGGCACGCACACAACGACCACACCAACGAAATAATCAGCCAGAGGGGGAAAGACTTCAAAGACAGTTCACCCAAATCAACATGCCATTGTCACAAGCATTGCAACGCATGTTGAAGATGAACCTGATTATGGTGATAAACCCTCATATGAACCCTAAGACTTCTTCTCCTAACTACAACCCAGATGCAAGGTGTGCTTATCATTCCGGTAGCCCGGGGCACGATACTAATGATTGTTGGGCACTGAAATACAAGATTTAGAATATGATTGACGCTAAGGAGATCGAATTCGACCCTCCTGAGACTCCCAATGTAATCACTGCTCCCTTGCCAAAATATGGCTAGGATTGAAAGCACTTTTGTTCGTTTGAATTCTGAAGTTGTATTTTTCTTTGCTTATTCAAACAATTATTATCATGTCGAACTCTTTTATTTCATTAATGCATTACACGTGTCTGTTTTGAATTAATTGTTTTCACTATGCTTAAAATTACTTCATATTTCCTTTTTGTGATGTTCAACTCTCGATCAAAGAAAAAAAAACTCTAAGCCTTTAGAGGGAGGATGACGAAAACGATACCACGATCTTTACAGTATGCTTTTGAATAGACCCCGCTGATGAGGTACAGGCATTGTTTCAAATCCTAAACAGTGGAGTTATAAGGAAGATAATCCCCAGTCAACCCCTTTGAGCCAAAGAAGTTGGAGTTTTTCTTTTCATGAATTAAAACCCTTAATTATAACCTGGGGCAGGGTAGTTCTCTCAGTTGATCCAGGTGCACAATGAATGGCATCAAAGAAGTCCTTCCGAAACAAAAGTCAGTGATGGTTTCGTATAATCATAAGGACAGACAGTCATTATCTTTCGAGATGAAAGCCCAGTAAGTCAAAACCTATGAAGGAGACTTACAAAAAAACTGGGGCATCCCGCTGACTGTAATCACAAAAGAAACAGTTCAGGCAAAAAGACAGGGATAACGCAATCAAAAAGAAAGAGATCCTACAAACTCTCATAAAAAGGACTGCCTGTTCAAAATAAATTGTCAGTATCCGAACCATCACTGGTATGTCAGAGCAAAGACTCAAACAAGATCTAATGCACGATTAGCTGAGTTTAGGATCGAAGAACATCACGAAGAACGAGTGGGTACAAATAAAATTTGAGCCTTTATCCTTTGTTTCTTAAACCGTGAACCAGACCACGTTATAACCCTTAAAAGTCCTAGCTGAAGAATGAGTTAGTTCGAAAGCATACTGTTACAAAAGGTATCCTGACTCCTGTAGGGCTTGCTGTAAATCCTGAGTTGACATCACATTTTACAAAATTTTCCTATCTTACTGAAAAAATGCATTTTCAAAAACTTCAAAACAGACATAAGCTTTTCATTCTTAAAATAACATTGTTTGCATATGACTATTTATTCAAATAGCAGAGAAATTCGCACGACGAATATCTAGTGAACAAAAACCTTTTCAATAAAAAGGATCACCTCAAGTGGAAAAACACTTCCAATCAAGGGGCACGGCATGATCATTGTCCATCATCTGGGGCAGTCAAGTCAAGATTCAAGGAATCTCTCAAAATGCCAAATAGCCAGGGGCGAATCTCCATCAGAATCAATTGGGGCATTGGACATGAATTCCAGTAACGAATCTGGCATGATCAAACAAAGATCTTCTGGTAGTATGGAAACACAACACTACCGACAGTGACACCTCTCTACATCCTGAGGGAATGAACATAGTCAAAAAAATACCGCGCGTGAATCAAAGACCCGCTAGGTTGACTGGCCTAGGCAAAAATAAGGGCTTCCCGGCGAACCAAAAGGGTTCGGGCAAAAATCAGGGATAAAAATGAAAAAAAATCTGTACACCCGGCAAGCCGAAAACCTGAAAAGGCGGCTTGGGCAAAAAAGGGTATCCCGATGGACTGAAAACCCGAAAGGGCGGTGCAGGCAAAAATTAGGGATCAAAGCGTACAACTATGTCCCGTCATCTCGTCACTTGCCTACCAGAAGAAGATTTGTCACTTCAATCGGCAATTACTAAGCACCTCATAGGTTGGAATAATACTCGATCCACAAGGCCTCCACAGGCACCTTCTCCCGCAGATACAGGGGCAGAAAAGTCTCAATGCAAAGTCATTGTCATATCCTCAGCCCGCGTCCCAGTAACATCTACACTCCCCGTAGAGTAAGAAAAGGACATTGGTGTTAATTCTCCCCAACTGAGGCTCGCAACCACGAATGGGTCAGTAAGATTCTCCCCAAGCAGAGTTTATCTATCACCAGCACTGGAAGATTATCCCCAGTAGAGTCTAAAGGATTATCCCCAGTGAAGTCGCCATTGGAAAATCATTCCCCAGCGGAGTTATTCTCTCCTGCAAGATTATTCTCCCAATCATCTTCGGTCGTTATCTCCAACGAGTGAAACTCTTTATTCTCCAACAACATTCAGGGATTTATTTTCCCAAACTCGGACGTACCACAATAGCATTTCATGTTCATACATCATGACGTGCGCATACATATTGCATACAACATAATTTCATTTATTTTGAGAACATCATCATACAATGCATGTCATGCATGATATACGATTAATCATTTACCTTTTCAGGAAAGACGGTCATCATCAACAACTTCCAGCAAGTTTAAGATTAACTCCGGAAACTAAACAGAGTAATTATCTGCATGATCAAATTCAGCTTTACACGGGTTCGTCATGAAGAAATCTTACACGGGTTTCTCCTAAATGCAGCTTCACACGGGTTTATCCTGAAAAATCCTACACGGGTCCTTTATCATATATTCCTCCTGAAGTTTTACACAGACTTAGCCCGAAGCAACCTTACCCAGGTTCCTCCAGAAGTTTCACACGAACTTAGCCCAGAGCGACCTTACCCAGGTTCCTCTAGAAGTTTTACACGAACTTAGCTCGAAGTAACCTTACCCAGGTTCCTCCAGAAGTTTCACACAAACTCATCCCAAAGTAACCTTACCCAGGTTCGTCCTGAAGTTTTACACAAACTTATCCCGAAGTAACCTTACCCAGGTTCCTCCTTACAATTTCCCGACGTAGTTTTACCTAAACTCCTCATGAAGCAGCCTTAGCTAGGTTTCTTCCCAGTTCAGATGTAGTTTCACCTAGACTCATCCTGGAGCAACCTTACCTAGGTTCCTTCTCTTTCCTGATGAAGTTTCACCTAGACTCATCCTGGAGCAACCTTACCTAGGTTCCTTCTCTTTCCTGATGAAGTTTCACCTAGACTCATCCTGGAGCAACCTTACCTAAGTTCCTTCTCTTTCCTGATGAAGTTTCACCTAGACTCATCCTGAAGCAGCCTTACCTAGGTTTCTTCCCAGTTCAGATGTAGTTTCACCTAGACTCATCCTGGAGCAACCTTACCTAGGTTCCTTCTCTTTCCTGATGAAGTTTCACCTAGACTCATCCTAGAGCAACCTTACCTAGGTTCCTTCTCTTTCCTGATGAAGTTTCACCTAGACTCATCCTGGAGAAACCTTACCTAGGTTCCTTCTCTTTCCTGATGAAGTTTCACCTAGACTCATCCTGGAGCAACCTTACCTAGGTTTCTTCCCAATTCAGATGTAGTTTCACCTAGACTCATCCTGGAGCAACCTTACCTAGGTTCCTTCTCTTTCCTGATGAAGTTTCACCTAGACTCATCCTAGAGAAACCTTACCTAGGTTTCTTCCCAGTTCAGATGTAGTTTCACCTAGACTCATCCTGGAGCAACCTTACCTAGGTTCCTTCTCTTTCCTGATGAAGTGTCACCTAGACTCATCCTGGAGCAACCTTACCTAGGTTCCTTCTCTCTCCTGATGAAGTTTCACCTAGACTCATCCTGAAGCAACCTTACCCAGGTTCCTTCTCGGTTCAGATATAGTTTTACCCAAACTCCTCACAAAGCAACCTTACCCAGGTTCCTTCTCGGTTCAGATGTAGTTTTATCCAAACTCCTCACGAAGCAACCTTACCCAGGTTCCTTCTCATAACCTTACCATCCAGGTCTATTTTCTCTTATCTCCAGACAGCAGTCCACAATACTGTAAGACCTGGACCTGATCAAACACGGTCGGTTTCACCTTTCCCCAGTAGGTCACGATGCAGCCTATACACGGACCAGATATGCAGTTCACCTCCGGAGTTAATTCCCCAGTAGAGTAACGGACAACTGAAGCTCCTAAAAATCTATTTCTCTCAAGACAGATACCAACACTCCTCAATAAATTCCTCCTCAATGACAGGAGCAGGGACTCTCGTCAAAGGAATATCTCAAGAAATCCATATTCTCTAGATGGCATCTTTAAGCCCATCTCAGACAATTATCTGCCACATCCAGGATGGCATCTTTAAGCCCATCTCCGACAAATCTTCTATCTCCAGGATGGCATCTTTAAGCCCATTCCCGATATCACAATGCTGATACTACACCATGCGAGTGCAAATTTCTGGGCACTCTAGTGTTCAATTATCTTCCACCTTCGGATCACGAAAGGCTCGAAAGCCAATCTATATCCTCAGGTTTAAGAAAATTGAACAGGGGCAACTGTTGCACCCCAAAATTTGCCCTCTCATGTTTTCCAAAGTCTTCCCCTACATGGTTGACCAGAAACCCTTGCCTAAGGAAAAAGAAATTTTTTGAGTGGTTCTTTAAGTACCTTTCGATTGGCATTCTGAAAGACCCTTCAATTGGTATTATGAAAGAGCCTTTCGATTGGCATGGGTAATTCCCTTCGATTGGCATTATGGACAAACACTTCGATTAGCATTATGGACAAACACTTCGATTGGCATTGTGTCAAGGCCTTCGATTGGAATTCTGAAAGACCTTTTCGTTTGGCACCCTGGGCCAAGCCTTTCAATTGGCATGCCAAGGGATCCTTTGATTTAGCATTATGTCAAGGCAGCTTCGACAGGCATGTTAACCATGTCCTTCGATTAGCATGAACAACACCTTTCGATTGGCCTGTTAACAAAGCCTTTCGATTGGAATTTTAACAAGTACCCTTTGATTGGTATATGGACAAATACCCTTAAATTGGCATTTCAAAAGGTCCTTGGACTGGAACTTCAGAGTGTCCTTCGACTGGAACTTTAGAGTTTCCCTTAATAAGAACATCAGAACGAAATGACCTTCGAATGGCATTTCAGTGCAGAGTCTCTCTTAATCTAAGATGCTCTGATGAAGGAAGTTCTGAACACTTCGAATCAGAACTTAGACTCATCACAAGGCCAAGGGCTGGTCGAAGTTGTCTAATAGGGAATGTTCTAAATAGATTCAAATTGGACTTTGAAGCTGGCAAAGAAGGCAGATTCGAAGGAATGAAGTAGGATGGCATGACTAAGCAAAAACACATATCCTAACCTGTCCAGGTTCACCCAAAGTTCACAATGGCATGTGTCCCTTGCAAATATAGAAATAATTAAATGCTGATTTTGGACTCAATTATTTGAATTAAAGGCCAGATTCTTGCCTTGTTTGCTCCCAACCCTACAAGAGCTGATTCGACCAGGGTGATCCTTTTCGAATCAAGCAATCGAAGCAGATGGAGGCTCAATCGAAGGGGTTATGCAATTGAAGCTGGAGTAATTCGATTTGGGACTTTGAAGTTATCAAAGAGAAGCATTCAAAGGGTCATTCGAAAAGCATTCAAAGGGTCATTCGAAGAACATTCAAGAAGTCCATTCGAAGGAGGCAACTCAAGACCAATCGAAGAGCATGGCCTGGAGGCATTCAAAAATCAAAGGTGTCCAGGTTCATTCAAGATTCCAAAGAGACATGAATATTTCAAAAAAGGAAATCTTTTAATATGTCTGATTCTTGTCTCATGGCTTTAAAGGCCTATTTAATTGGTTGTCTCTTGCCGTTACTAGACCATCATACTCCTATAAATACAAGGGCAAGCATGCAGTGCAAAGGGGGAACAAGAACGAAAAAAGAAAAAAAGAAAAGGGAGGATTTGGAGATATGCTGCCCACAAACCCACCAAAGGTTGTCAACATTTTCAGAAGTAATCCAAGCCAAAGCAGTCATTCAGCAAACATCTCCACACCCAGAGCCACAGATCATACATCTTTAATTGGTAAGGGTTTGAAAAACCAAAATTGCACCTTCATGACATTTAAATACACATTGCATATGTATTCTTGTTATTACTGATTATGTTGCATGTAAGCTAAAGTGCAAAGAAGAGATCGTGCCATTGCTTGGGCACGATCTAAGTTTCTCCTTCGAATCTCAGGATAAAACAAACCCAAACCCAAATTCAGTAGATTCGAATTGAGGAAGGACTCGAATTGGGAGGAGATTCGAATCAGGGGGGTAGAGTCCCCCCTGGATCTTTAACATTTGTCTCGTTTTGCAGGAAATATCTTCTCAGAATCTTGTTCAGAGTTTCGAAGCTTAGCAGTTTAGCTTCGAACTGGATCCAGGGTTCCCAGATCGAAGGATGACATATCCAGATCGAACACCCCCAAAGTGAAGCCCCTCATGCACCTTCGATCAAGCCTCTTCACTGGATCGAAAGACAGCCCACACCCCTTTCGATCCAGGCCTCCAGAATTATACCTTTCTTTATTTACTGCCTGTTCCTTCGATTTCATCTTTGTTTTGACTATTTTATTTCTTTTTTTAATCAACATAAAATCAATTAGAAAAAAAACCACAAAAACATTAGGCTAGTTTTTTCTATTAAATTAACTTTGTTAATTAATCACTTAATTATCTTAACATTTTCTCAAAACTAAAATTAAGAAGATTTAGGTAATTTTCCCAAAATAAAATAAAACAACAAAAAGATTTTATTCTTAGGATTTTTAGAGGTTATTTTCAGATTCGCGCGCATTTATTTTATTGTAACTGCCTACTGGTTTGTGATAGCTTAACTAAGACTTTTACACTTTACTGCTTTATTCCCCCAATTTTGGACATGTAAGTAATCCCCCTCCCCGAAGCCTTGTAATAGCGTAGGATTTACAATTCTCGCACTTTAAATTCCCATACATATATTAACTGTTTAGATGTATGCTAACTAGGTTTGCATGACAAGATCTGAAAACAAACGGTAGAACACCTAAATGTACAAAGATAATATAAACTGAAAATTGTCACACTCGCACATGCCACTCTTAGGGTACGCCTCACTTGGTTGCCTCGAACGTGGTCATTGAGTATAGGAAGTTTTAGAGGTCGTCCTTTTGTCCAAAGATCATAAGTTGCCTTGAAACGGTTGCCTCGGAAAAATGATCTAAGACATTAGGGTTACCGCCAATGCGTCCTAACATTGCTTTAGTGGCCACATGTCCCTTAAATCGAATTTACCCGAAAACTCCAACGACGATGCTACCTACTCCTCAATAGTGGGATAACATTGTCTAAAGGACATTAGCACAGTTTAATTCCTTTTTGAGTAGGTAGATGTTCTTAAGTACTTGCTCCTTTTAAAACAAAACAAAACTTTTCGCACTTACACTCTCTTCAAAACAAAAACTCTTTTCAAACCCACAAACACAAAGAAAAGCAAACTTTTGAAAACATAGTGAGCAAGTACCTAAGAGCCCGTGGATAACCACAGATAGAAAGGGTGCTAACACCTTCCCTTTCTATAATCTACCTCCCGAACCCGAGAAACATCTCGAAAAGGCATTTTTCTATGCTTTTGTCCTTTCCTTGTTGGATAAAATAAAAGACGGTGGCGACTCTTGCTTACCGCGACATTTTGCAAAAACAAACGCAAAAGCGAACCAGCATTCCAAAACAGTCAGTTCTCATTCCCACCGATCACAGCTTTCACCTTTGCAGGGTCCACTTGAATACCTTTATCGCTCACGACGAAACCTAGCAGCTTACCAGATCTTACGCCGAAGGTGCACTTGTTCGGGTTTAACCTCAGCTTGTACAACTTCATCCTGTCAAACAGCTTCTGCAGATGGTCAAGGTGTTCCTCCTCAGTCTCAGACCTTGCAATCATATCATCGACGTATACTTCAATCTCATGATTGATCATGTCATGAAATAAAGCAACCATGGCACACTGATACATTTCCCCACATTTCTTCAGTCCAAAAGGCATGACCTTGTAGCAAAAGGTACCCCACTGAGTAACAAAGGTCGTCTTCTCCATGTCTCCGGGAGCCATTTTAATCTGATTATAATCGGATAAACCATCCATGAAGGAGAATACTTTATGCTGTGTGGTGTTGTCAACCAGAATGTCAATGTGAGGCAGAGGGAAGTCATCCTCGGGGCTTGCCCTGTTCAAATACCTGTAGTCCACACACATTCGAACCTTACCATCCTTCTTCGGCACAGGAACCACATTGGCCACCCACTGAGGGTAAGAAGTAACTGCTAGAAAACCGGCGTCAAACTGTTTCATAACTTCAGCCTTGATTTTCTCAGACATCTCTGGGCGCATTCGGCGGACCTTCTGTTTCACTGGAGGACAGTCTTCCTTGGTAGGCAGGCGATGAACCACAATATCAGTATCTAAACCAGGCATATCTTCGTAAGACCAGGCAAAGATCTCAACATAGTTATGCAGCATCTGAATCAACCGTTGCTTCACACTAAGCTCCAGATTTGCATCGATCTTAACTTCCTTCTTGTCTGTCTCTGTACCCAGATTCACTGATTCCACCGGCTCTTCGTGCGGTTGAATAGCCCTTTCTTCCTGAAGTAACAGTCTTGCAAGTTCACCAGGCACTTCGCAATCATCTTTACCTTCGTCTTCGGCTAAGTTGATCAGATTTTCGAAGTCATAACTGGCAGTAGCAGAGTCGTTACCAGTGAGATCCAGAGTGGATGTATACCTGTATATGTGAGTGTGTGTAAAATAGTTGTTTTGCAATATATAATAAAAGAAAAACAAAGCGTAAAATTTGAAATGCAAGAAAACGTCCAATGCTTTTATTAATGATATATGTAGATGACACACAAAAGCCCTCACAAATGAAGCCACGGTGCCTCGGGTAAGACACCGGGCCGTAAAGTTTGAAACATTGTCTGTTACAAATTCAAAACAAAAAGTTTCATTACTGGGTGATAACAGAAACGGGCATAGAATCCTTCGCTGTCTAGTTGCTTAATCCTCCATTGGCAGTCGGGTAGATCCAACTGTCAATATCAAACTCTTCATCATCGTCGTCCCTGATAGCATTCACCCATGCATCCTGTTTAGGCTTTTCTGGTGCTCCGAACTCGATCTCCTTGGCATCAATCAAGTCATGTACCTTGTTCTTCAAGACCCAACAATCATCTGTATTATGCTCCGAGATATTAGAGTGAAAAGCACAACGGGCATTAGGGTTGTACTTTGGTGATGTAATGTTAGGATTCTTCGGGGCCTCCCTTGGAATCACTAGATTGGTTTTCAGCAACTGTGGCAGAATCTGAGATAAGCTCATGTTGAGACGGGTGAATTGCCTTCGAGGTCTCTCGTCATTTTATTGATTGTTATGTTGTGGAGCACCAGCAGATTTTGAAATAACAACCGCATTAACAGCTTGGCGGTGTTCATGTCTATTCTGTCTTTTCGAACTGTAGATAGAACTGGACTCTTTCTTAAAAGGCTTCTTCTCGGTGCTTGATGAAGCACCCTTCTGTATCTTACCAGCCTTAATACCAGCCTCAATCCTTTCGCCGGTTATGATCAGCTCTGTAAACCCAGATGAAGAGCTTCCAATTAGGTGGTTGAAAAATGGACCGGACAAGGTCCCCAGAAACATATCCAAAATCTCCCGATCAGCCAAGGGTGGTTGTACTCTTCTGGCGAGGTCCCTCCACTTCTGGGCATAATCTTTGAAACCTTCACCCGTTCCCATTGACATACCCTGGAGTTGGGTATGCGTGGGAGCGAGGTCGGAGTTGTACTAGTACTGCCTGTAGAAAGCAGTAGCCAAATCTTCCCAACTACGGATACTGGCTCCGTCTAACTGATAAAACCACTCAAGCTGAGTCCCTGAGAGACTGTCTTGAAAAAAGTGGATCCTTAGGTTCTTATCAGCGGTGTACGGCTAAATCTTCCTTACATATGACCGGAGGTGAAACTTCGGACAAGAAACTCCATCATACTTAGCAAAGGATGGTGCCTTGAACTTGTGGGGAATCACTACCCCAGATGATAGACCTAGATCACCAAAGTCCAGACCAAGCACTTTCTGAACTTCCATCGCACTCAACCGGTCTTCCATTTGCTTGTATCTATCCTCAGCAGGAGGATACTGGTCTTCGTCAAAGTCTGTCTCGTTGTCGGAGACCACAGGGCTAGAAGCCCTCCTTTCTTCCTGACTATCCTTTCCTCTAAATGAGGTGGTCAAATCAACTTCATTTTGTAGCCTGTTTCCAAACCTGTGACCTGTGTTAAATAGGATTGTCTTCTTCTTCTTCTTCTTCTTCTCCTCTTTCAGAATCAGGGTCTTCAGGTCTTGCTGACCCTTAGCTAGATTCATGAATAACTCTTGGAATTGGGCATTCTGGGCCTGGAGGGCCTTGATGGCTTGCTCAGTTGAAGGTTCAGCAGACATGATGAGTGCTGAAATAAACAGCGAAGAAGATAAGAGACCTGTAATGGGTACCTGTTATGAAGTGCATGGGATGAAATGCGTATGACATGATTTCAAAGACAATCGGGAGATTAAAATTTGTAAACAAGAAAGGAAACACACTTTATTAGATAAACTTTGAAATTCAAATTGTTCAACAAATGCCCCTAAGGCGTTACAAGAAAGGAAATACTGAAAAGTAAATAAAAACTAGAAAGGAATCAACAAAGGACAATCAATGCTCCCATGGTCTCTTCTTATCGGTGCAGACATAGTCATTGAGAATCCACTCATTCTCCAGCTGCCTAGTCAACTTCTGAATCTTCTGCTCTTGCTCATTGAACTTTTCTCGGTAAGAATCCCGCTCCTCTCTCAGTTGCATCCAAGACCTTTTCAGTGCCCCAATGTCAGTGGGCATATGAGGATGGAGGATGGTCGGAAGAACCCCTTCTTCATTAGCAACTTCAACAATGATAGGCCAGACGGCTTCATAAGGCATACCCAGCTTTTGGGCACGGATACAGACCCATATGAGATATGGCTCCATCGGAAGTGAAGTCTTTGGGCCCAACTCGTGTGGATCAGATTGGTGAACTCTATCCTAAGCCCTTATGAATCTGCGACGTTGCTCGTCGCTATCCCCTTGAAAATCAAAGATGATACTAGGCATTAGCAGCTCATGAGGTCCTTCTCTTCTGGCTCACCCAAACTGACATAAGGCCAAGCACGGATTGTAAGAGATTGCCTCACAGGTTCCTATCAGTGGAACATTGGGGTACTCCCCACATCGATCAATAATAGCCACCTCGTCCATACCCTTGATAGTCCAGATAATGTCATTATGCGAGAGAGACATAACCCTATAGGCCCAGCCCATGCCTTCTTTATTCTTCAACACTGATTTGGGGAGGTGTGAAATAAACCACCTCAACAATAATGGAGCACAGCACATCAAGGTTCCCCGCTTTCGGGCAGTACGGGCATAAAGCTGATGAAGAATGTCACCCAAGAGAGTGGGTACAGGATTACGAGAGATGAAGATTTTCACCGCATTCACATCAATAAAGGAGTCAGGATTCAGAAACAATACCAAGCCACATATCAAAAGAGCCAGAATATCTTCGAATGCCTTGAAGTCTAGACTATCCCATAAATAGTTAGCCTTACCAACCAAGAATTTAGTCAGAAAGCCCTTTGCTCCACTTCTAGTCTCCCAATTAGCCATTACCTCTTCCTTTGTCAAATGAAGGGCTGAAGCAATCTCTTCCGGCCTAAGAATCTTTTCCCAACCAGTAAACGGGGTATGCTCTAGAATAGAGATACCGAGCAGCTCAGAGAACTCTTCTAGGGTGGGAACCAACTAGTAGTCCTGGAAAGTAAAGCAATGGTACAACGGATCATAGAACTGGACTAGGACACTCATCATCTGCTCGTCCAATTTGGAGGTGACCAAACTGAGAAGATAACCATGTCTTCTGAGGAAGGAAGTAGTATCAACCATCTTTGCAATCAAATCTTTAAGCAAGGTGGGAACCTGGACAAAGTTAATCCGGATGGTATTCCTATGCATGGGCATCATGATGACCTAAAAAACAGAACAAAGATGAATCCCTCCTGTCTTTGAAATAGGTTATTCTAATGCAAGATGTATGCAATGTTATGATGTCATGATGTCATGATGGAAAGCACATCACAAGTATCCACAAATAACAAACATGGTAAAGGCACACAAGTCACACATAGAGCCCTTAGATTTCAGGCTGGCAAGGAGCTTAAGTACTATCCTCTTTAAGTTCAGTTGGTTTAAACATGTCCTAAAAATAGTAACCGGGTTCTAAAGGATCTCAATATCACTGACTAGCCTCAATCGGTCATAATTCCAGTTTAGCAACCTTTTCTTGTGGCCGGAATCATCGCGAGAGTTTAGTCTCAATGAGTGTAGCATACTGCTACTGTTCTATGGCCAAGTTGGTCAATTTAAAGGTTCTAAGGTCAGTTGGTGCTTAATGACCCCTTAGAAGACCCATGTTCTCCTCGTTCCAACACAAGGGATATCGGTACAGACTAAAGTGCCACACCAACGTAGCTACTGCTTCAACCGTATCGGTCTACGCCGTACAGTTCCCTCACAGTTTATTACTACTTACCTAAAGGGTATCCCCCAGATCCGGGTTAGGATCTTTAGTAACTCCGATACAAGCCCACAAATATAAAGCATACAAAGCAAGCAATTGAAAACACAATGATCTAATCCTAAGGTACACCCCACTTATTAATACTCCCCAGCATAGTCGCCAGTTCTGTGATACGGTGGGAGAGAACTGACTATTTTTGGAATGCTGGTTTGCTTTTGTGTTTGATTTTGCAAAATGTCGCGGTAAGCAAGAGTCGCCACCGTCTTTTATTTTATCCAACAAGGAAAGGAAAAAAGCACAGAAAAATTCCTTTTTCGAGATGTTTCTCGGGTCTGGGGGTAGATTATAGAAAGGGAAGGTGTTAGCATCCTTTCTATCCGTGGTTATACACGGGCTCTTAGGTACTTGCTCAAAGTATTTTCAAAATTTTGCTTTCCTTTGTGTTTGTGGGTTTGAAAAGAGTTTTTGTTTGAAAGGTGTAAGTGTGAAAAGTTTTGTTTTGTTTTAGAAAGAGCAAGTACTTAAGAACCATCTACCTACTCGAAAAATGAATGAATCTGTGCTAATGTCCTTTAGACAATGCTATCCTACTATTGATGAGTAGGTAGCGTCGTCGTTGGAGTTTTAAGGGTCAATTCGATTAAGGGACGTGTGATCATTAAAGCAATGTTAGGTCGCCTTAGCGGCAACTCTAATGTCTTAGATCATTTTTTCGAGGCAACCGTTTCGAGGAAACTATGATCTTTGGACAAGAGGGCGACCTCTAAAACTTCTTATACTCAATGACCACGTTCGAAGGCAACCAAGCGAGGTGTACCCTAAGAGTGCGCATGTGCGAGTGTGTTGATTTCAGTTATTTTATCGTTGTACATGTCAATGGTTATCTATGTTGATTTTAGGTTTAAACATTTGATCTTGTCATGCATTCCCTATTTATCAAACATATAACACTGTATAGATTGCGGAAATTAAATTGCGGAAATTAAACTAACTATTACAAGGCATCGGGTATTTACATCGCCAAAAACAACCCTTGAAATTAAAATGCGGAAAATAAATAAAGCGATAAAATAATTAAAGTCCTATTAAACTATTACATTCCGAGAAATAATTACATCAATATGGTAAAATGGATCGCGTGCAGAAAATTAAATCGAATGCGAGTTTTTTAGGGTTTTGTCCCTTTTTTGAAAGAAAGCATTTTTTTCGTTATTTTTGAATTAAAAGGAAATAAACTAAGTTAATTAAATAAATAAATTAACTAATTAATTAATTAAAATATTTTTGGATTTTTGAGTATTTAAAGAAATAAAATAAATTTTATCAAAGTTAGTAAAAAACCTAATTATCTAAATTAATTTTAATTATTGTAAAAATATTAAAGTTATTTCCTAATTAACTAAATTAATTGAATTAATATTTATTTACAAAAATAAAATGCTGAATTTAATTTTAATAAATAAAATATATTTTTTGGTTTTTGATTTTATTAAGAAAAAGATTAATTGGTTAGTGATTAAATAATAAAAATAATAACAATTAAATAAAGAAAGAAAGAAATAGAAAAAGAAATAACCAAAGGGGGTTTTGGGCCCAGATCAGGGGTGAGAATTGCAATTTTTTGTCCCATTTGCTGCAAGCCTGGTTGACTTTCCATGATTCCCTGTACGCCTTTGACTTGGTCTTATGATGGACCTCCAATATGGACCACCAGATCTGGCCTGGGGCCATCTGGCAAGCATTGGAATGGTGGTGTATGGTGAACCACACACTTGGCCTTGCATTGGAATACCTGGAAGAAAAATACAACAAATATGTTGGGGACCTGGGATTCGAACCCAGGTCCTGCTGCTCACTGGCCAACACGTCCACCACTCAACCAACGCGTTCTAATTGTTATAATAATAAGAATAAAATATGATATTAGAAAATACGTAAATGCCATAAATTATAAAACAAAACGCACCAAATTATGAATGGTCCAATAAGGAAGAGGCACGTCTTCATCTTCCTCGCTCAGCCCTGGTTATTTACCTGCGGATTTTTATCCGCAGCTAAATCCATAGGTCCATCCCAAAACGAGTTCTAGGCCATGAAAACTCAGTCTAAGACCATGGTCCTGTTTGCCTGGACATTCTGAACACATTTAGACCATCCTTGAACCTTGATTTCACCCGCAAACGAAATGTCCAAAAATACGATCCAAGAACCCTAGAATCGACTAGGGGGTTACAGGCTATATAGATGCAATCAAATAATGCCAAAAGCTTCTAAATGGAACGATAAGCATGAATATGTAAAGATTTTGCCAAAAAGTGCATGAATATGAGGATACGATTTCAACTGAAAAGTGATTTTCAGAGAAACTTACAGCGCTTTAGAACGTGTATGGAGACTGGTTAGGAGTTGGTTTCACTTAAGTGGATGTCCAACAATGGATTGGTGATGAGATTTGGTCTTGAAAACACCTCTATGCGCAATTTCATATTCACACTTTTTCCAAGTTTTCTCAAGTTTTGTTCTTATGATTTAGTAGCCTCCAACTTCCAATTCTCGTGCCTTTAGCTTGTATATGTAATATGGAGTGAATTAGGTTAACATTTGTGGACTCAATCTTTGTGCATTGATGTTTTAGGATTTGATTTGATCCTCCATGAAAAAGCTTCCAAATTTGTCCAAAATCCACCTTTTTGTTCATGATATGGCTTGATACGGATTTGATCATGTCCATGATGACAATTAAGACCTGTAACAACCAAAAAGATCCTAAATAATCAATATTTGGATTTTATTTGATTTAAATTGATTTAAAATGAATTAATTCAATAAAAAATCAAATAAAATAGAAAAATTAATGAATGGACACATGGCTGAAGTTAGGACACGTGTGTAGTGTTACAAGATCAAATCAAGTGAAAAAGAATGGGCCCATTTGACAAAATTTGAAGTTTTGGGGATAGTTGACTTTTGGCAATTTTGGAAAAATGCCCAACTTCAACAATGCATAACTTCTTCAATTTTGAACTTTTGGATGTGTTCTTGGACTTTTTAGAAAGCTTGAGATGTCCTATAACCAACCCTTTTTGTATCATCTCATTTTGATATTCCATGTTCAAGTTATAAGCTTTGGAAAAAAAAGGTGTTTTTGTTGACTTTCAAAAATGACCTATAATGTCCAAATTTGCAACTTTTTGTGAGTACATTTCTTGATCTTGGCGTATGAAGATGGATTGTACTAAATTTCATCCTATTCAAAATTATATTTGGATGGGTTATTTCTCATAAAGTATGAGAAAGTTATGCTTGGTCAAAGTTGAGTTGACTTTTCCTACAAAACCCTAATTTAACAACTTTTGAGTCTTGATGAATTTTGAGCAATCCTTGATGAATCATGATCAAACCTAGATCAAATGATGAAATATCCTTCAAAATGAGAATGTTGACAAAAAATATTGAAGTTTGACTGTATTTGGGTCACAGTTGACTTTTGCCCTAGCACAGTCGATTTTTGGACCTCTTGAGCAATTGACTGACCAAACTTCCTCTGCAAGACTTGAAATTTGACATGGATGAACTTGAGAACATATTAGGACATTGGGGAGCACTTGAGGTCATTTATATGCAAGGACCTTGGTGCAACACAAAACCCTAATTTTGAAATAACTGCCTTAGGAGATAGTTTAACTGTCCAACTCTTGAGCAATCTTGAACCACTTGGAGATTATTCTTGGAATGTCTTGAGAAATATGGGAGGGAAAATTTTGGGGTACAACAAAAATAACACACAAGCACCCTTAGGGTTACTCCACTTGGTTTCCTTATATAAAAACGACCATATTACGCATGCGAAGTATCTTAGCAAAACAAACAAGTATAAGATCATAGTCCCTCGATGACGCTATTCAAAGTTGCCTTACAAAATGATCTTAGTCCCTCAAAAATGCTAAGATAATTTGAAACATTGCTAATCATGGTTATACGATGACCCGTGCCCGTCCCGTTTACATCCAAAGATAGGCTTGCTTACCAAATCAATGGTAAGACAACAATATCAAAGGAAAATAAAATGAACAAGAAAGACATTTGAGTAGGTAGATTACTTATAGTTACTTGATCCATTCAAACAAATATCCTTGCTATTTTCAAAACAAACACACACATTTCCAAACATCTTACAAACATTGAAAACATTTTCAAAAAAGACAAACATCTTTGCATACATTCTTACAAACAAGAATCATTACAAAGATTTCCTAAACAATAGCCTCTTTTACAAAATACTTTCAAAACCACACAAAGCACAATTTCAAAACAAAAGCAAGTGATCTAGCAAGTAACTAAGAGCCCATGGAAAACCATGGATGAAAAGGGTGTTAATACCTTCCCTTTTCATAATCTACCCCCCGAACTCAAGAAACAATCTCAAAGGTCTTTCTTGTGCTTTTTCACCTCTCCTTTTGGATAAAAGAAAAGTCGATGGCGACTCTTGTTAACCGCAACATTTGTGATCAAACGCAAAACCCTCGAGTCAGTTCTCCCAACGTATCACATGGAGCAATTCTCGTAGCGGGTGTAATCCTAACAGGTCTTCTCGAGGAGGCCTTGGAAGGACTGGTAGAAATGGTTATAATAGCAATTTCTTCAGATGGAATAACAAGAATCAGAGTTTTATCAAACAAAATTTCTTTACTGTCCATCAGGCGTTGAACACCTGACCTCAGCAGATGGAAACCAGAAGGTAGGAATGAACACATGTGGCAACCTTCACCACAACCCGGAAATAAACCGGCCAACAGAAAATTCTTCTTAACAATCAACAGAGGAGTGGAAACTTCATCCACCGAGGTTACAAATAGATTAGTATCAATGGCGTTAACTCCATGGTTATGCCTAGGCATGGGAGCCGTTATGACATTAGGCTTCTCCGAAGCGTCGAACTCAATCTCCTTAGCTTCAATCAGGTCTTGTACCTTATTTATTAGAGTCCAACAATCATTTGTTTCATGACCAGGACTCCCAGAATGATAGGCGCACCTAGCGTTCAGATTGTAATGAGGAGAAGAGGTATTAGGATTCTTGGGAGCCTCTTTTAAAGTTTCCAAGTTAGACCTCAATAGATTGGGTAGAACCTCTATCAATGTCATGTTGATCTAGGTGAATTTCCTTTGTGGTCTTTCTACCCTTTGCTGATTATTGCGTTATGGGGCAACCGCATGCCTGGGTATTATTACAGCACTTACCGTTGGACGGTATCCCGCTCGGCTCCGATCTCTTGGGTCATAAATGGCACTGGCCTCCTTCTTACCAGTGAATGGTTTCTTCGTTGTGCTTGAATATGTATCTTTTTGAATTTTGCCATTTTTTATACCAGCTTCGACCCGCTCACCAGTCATGATCAGTTCAGTAAATCCAGCCGAGGAACTTCCAATTAGATGGTTAAAGAATGGACCTGACAAGGTGCCTAGGAACATATCCACTAATTCTCTGTCAGATAGAGAGGGCTGGACTCTGCCTGCGAGATCCCTCCATTTCTGAGCATAGGTTTTGAAACCTTCACCTGTTCCCATAGACATGCCTTGCAATTGCGTCTGAGTTGGAGCTAAATCAGCATTGTACTAACATTGTTTGTAGAAGGCGGCAGCCAAATCTTCCCAATTGCGAACATTGGTCCCTTCCAATTGATAGAACCAATTCAACTGCGTCCCTGACAAGCTCTCTTGGAAGAAATGCACCCACAAATTCTTATCAGCCGTACGGGGTTGAATCTTTCTGACGTATGACCTTAGATGTAGCTTTGGGCAAGAAACACCGTCGTACTTGGTAAAAGTGGGGACCTTGAATTTCTGTGGGATGACAACCCCTGAGATAAGTCCTAATTCTTCAAAATCCAATCCGGGTACCCTTTGAATCTCTATAGCATTCAAACGATCCTCTAGCTGTTTGTATTTATCATCAGTAGGAGGATATTGTTCCTCAGAGTAATCAGGTTCTTCCTCTTCCTCGGATGCGGGGTCGTTGTTCACTTCCTGGGTCCCGTCTCCTTGATTATCTCCTTCACTCGATGACGTTACAAAGTCCAAAGTCCGTCTGGCTTGACCTTTGAACCTTCTTCCCATGATCACAACAACAGTTGATTTCTTCGCTTTCTTCTTCTTCTCTTTGGCCAGTAGCGTCTTCAACTCCTCTTGTCCTTTTGTCAGAGCCAAGAGCATTTGTTGAAACTGGGCGTTCTGCGCCTGAAGATCTTTCACAGTCTGTTCAACATCCATCTCACTGAAATAAACAGTAGAAGGATAAGGAGACCTATTATGAGAAACTTGTATGATGTTATGATGAATGAAGATGCAATATGCAAATGATTTCAAGGAAATTTAGAGATTTAAATTTGTTCAAACCAAAAATTACACACTTTATATTAAATCCAAGTTTGAATACATCACGCCTCTTCGGGCTTACAATGAAAGAAACAAAATACAACAAAAACTCCTAAGACAAGAAGGTTGAACGCATCCTCTTTGGAGCAATGTAGGCATTCAGGTTTTCCTCTTCATGAAGTAGCTTGGTGAGCTCCAGAACCTTCTTCTCACTGGCGTAAAACTGGGCTTAAAAGGTGTCTCGCTCTTCCTTCAACTGAACCCAAGCTTTCTTCAAGTCTTCGAGAGAGGTAGGCATGTCAGGATGAAGGACGGTGTATGGGACGTCTCCTTCAACAACATGCTCTATGATAACAGGGTGGATGGAAGGATAAGGCATCATAAAACTCTGAGCACGAGCTCGCACCCACCTAAGGTAAGGCTCGAGAGGGATAGAGTTTTTGTGTCCCAAATTTCTATTGTCCACCTTGTTTACCATTCTCCAAGCTCGTGTGAACCTCTGGCGGTAACCTTGGTCTTATTTGTCGTAGTCGAACACCAGACCTTGAATGAGCATCTCGTGGGGACCGTCTCTTCGGGCATACCCAAACTGTCGAAGAGCTAAGCAGGGATTGTAGGTGATACCTCCCCTAATACCAAGCAGAGGTACGTTAGGTAATTCCCCATAGCGGTCAATGATAGAGACATCTTCCAAGGATCTCGAACACTAATGGATGTCATAATGGGTGAGGGACATCATCCTTTGGGACCATGTCAGTCTTTGTTCGTTCTTCAAGGCTGATTGAGGTAGGTGTGAAGTGAACCATATAGCGAGTAGGGGAATACAACACAAAAGAGTGCCTCTTTTCTTCATGGTGCGGGTATGAAGGCAATACAAGATGTCTCCCAGTAAGGTAGGTACGAGATTGCGAGAGAGAAAGACTTTGATGGCGTTAACATCTATGAATTGGTCCGAGTTTGGAAACAAAACCAAACCATAAATGAGAAGAGCCAGGATGTTTTCAAAAGCTTGGAAATCCATGTCGTCCCAGAATGAATGAGCCTTCTCCAATAGAAACTTGGCTAGGAAACCTTTGACCCCGCTTCTTGTCTCCTAATTGGCTATAATGTCGGCTCTCTTCAGATGCAAAGCTTCGGCGATGACTTCAGGTTCTGGAATCTCTTCTAGACTGGTGAACGGTATCTGATCAAGCACGGGCACCCCTAAGAGTAGAGAGAACACTTCCAGTGTAGGTACCAATTGATAGTCCGGGAAAGTGAAGCAATGATGCACGGGATCAAAGAATTGGAACAGTACACACATCATTTCTTCTTGGAAACTGGATGTAGCCAAACTAAGGAGTCGACCGTATTCTTGGTAAAAGGAGAATCCTCGGGAACTCTTGAGGCTAACTCTTGAAGTTGAGGGTGTGATTTTACAAAGCTGATTCAGATTGTGTTTCTTCGGACAAAATTCATGACCTACAAAACAAAAATAAAGATAAACTTCTAAATCCTTGAAATGGTTAGTGAGAATTCTTATGATGTTTATGATGTTATGTACAAGTATATACACACAAAGCAATCAAATCCCTATGTTTTAGGCTCACATGAGGTTTTATAGGTAAGTACCCTCTTGAATTTTAGTTGGCTCAAACCTGTCCTAGTAATAGTGATCGGGTTCTAAAGGATCTCAATATCACCGACCTTTCTCTTAGGCGTTGTCTCAGCATAATCAATCTTTTCTTGCGGCTGATATATCCAAAAAGTCTAGCCTCAATGAGTTTAGTATCGATTAGCAACCAATTTCCAGCTCTACACCGAAACCGGTTATCTCACTACGTCATAATGGCCAAGTTTGTTCAATTAGGGTTCTAAAGTCCATTAGTGCTTCATGACGCCACTCAGCGGCCCTGTATTCTCCTCGATTCACCACGAGGGATATCAGTACCCACAAATGCGTCACACTAACATAGCCATTGTTTCAACCATATTGGTCTACGTCGTACAGTTTCCACAATCTAATGCTATTTACCTAAAAAGGTGTCCCAGATCCGGGTGGAGGATCAAAGCAAGCCCAAACAGAGAACCAAATGTAAAGCATACAAATCAAACAACTGAAAGCAAGTAAATGTGATCTAGCCCTAAGGTAACCCCACTTTAAGAATATGTTCCCCAGCAGAGTCGCCAGTTCTGTGATACAGTGGGAGAACTGACTTGAGGTTTGCGTTTCGTATTCATAAATGTTGCGGTTTAGCAAGAGTCGCCACTGACTTTTCTTTTATCCAAAAAGGAAAGGTGAAAAAGCATAGGAAAGACCTTTAGAGATGTTTTTGAGTCCGGGGGGTAGATTATGAAAAGGGAAGGTATTAGCACCCTTTTCATCCATGGTTTTCCATGGGCTCTTAGTTACTCGCTAGATCACTTGCTTTTGTTTGAATGTGCTTTGTGTGGTTTTGAAAGTATTTTGAAAATGTAACTTTGTAATGATTCTCGTTTCTATAAGAATGCATACGAAGTTTTGTTTTGAAAATAATTCAAAAAGGTGTTTGTGGGGTGTGTTTTTGAAAGTGATTTTGAAAAGGGTTTCCTTTGTAATGTCTCTCGTCTCTATAAGAACACGTACAAAGTGTTTGTCTTTTAAAAATGTTTCAAAATGAGAGTGTTGGTGTATAAGATGTTTTGTTGTGAGCAAGTGAGCAACTAAAAGCAAATCTAACTACTCGAAAAGGTCTTAAGTGTGCTTTTCCTTCCCCTTTAGATGTGGTTATCTTACCATTGATTTGGTAAGAAGCCCCATCGTTGGATGTGAAGGGATGGGCGTTGGGACGTTTGTATAGTCATAGAAGGCAACATATGAGATGTTTTAGCAAAATCGTTTTAGGGACTAGATCATTTATTGAAGGCAACATCGAGGGTCATCAAGGGACTACGATCTTTTATCGAGGGTCTTTGCTAAAACGCCCATGTCCGAGGGACATAACTATTTTTCCAATAGGCAACGAAATGGGATTACCCTAAGGGTGCATGTGTGAATGGTGTATTAGTTTGCATGCATTTTGTCTTGTATTTTGAAAGTCATCTATTTGTTGATTTTATCTTGCCGTACATCCTATTTACTAGCAATATATGAAAAAACAAGTAAAAATGCGGAAAATAAAATCTAAGCTATTACATCACTTTAGGGGGATGGAGGTACACATTTATGAATGGGGCTGCAAGTAAAATTAGATCCTAAGTTACTATTACAACCACATTGAAATGGATCAGAATGTGCAAGAAACGTAAATTGCTTATTTATTTAAGAAAAGAAATAAGTTTTGCTTAAGAAAATATTTTTTTGGTCTTTTGTTTTAATAAATAAAGTAAAGCATGGAAAAATGTTTTTGGTGTTTTTTGATTAATGAAATAGAAAGTGATAGCAAAAACAGCGAGAAAAAAGGAAAAATAGAATCAACATATTGCTGATTAAGGGAGGTCAAAAGTTCTAACTCTGGCGCACTGCAAAACAAAAATCCTGTTAGTGAAAAAAAACAAGTAGAGTCAGAAGTTCTGAGTCTACTGGGAGCATATTAGCTTTCAGAAGTTCTGATACCACTGACAGCAGAGCAGGTTTCTGAAGTTCTGATACCATTGGTAACAAAGTGGATTTTAGAAGTTCTGATACCACTGGCAGAACTTGGTGTCTCTTTCCATGCTAGTCAGAACATCTGCAACTTGGTCATTTATCCACAAAACAGAAGATGTACATATGACAGTTATGGCAGGTTCCATAGCATTTTAGAAACAAGAAATATCATAACTATACATCAGAGGCAAGTGTGAATTTGCTAGTCCTAATTTTGAGTTCTAATTTCTTCCAGAAGTTCTGAACTAATTTATTCTATACTTAGGTAGACAAATACATGAAGCCTCAGAAAATGCACAACGTCAGAAACATGATGTCTACATTGTACTTTTGAACATGCAAATCTGGTAATGCTTAAGTAACGTGATAAGAGTCAGCAGATGCTTACCTTGCCGTTGGAAAAGATTCTGTAAACCGGAGGTTGGTCCTGAACTCTGGTGATGTTCTGAGAAACTTCTTCATGTACTCAATAGGATGGAAGTTTTCAACTTCTGGAACAGCCAAGGGGTGATATTCTGACTTCTTTGAGGTGGAGGTGAATGGAGAGTGTATGGCAGTATGGATACAAAAGTTAGAATAGTTTCTAGTATGTGAACCAGCAATTGTGGGGATGGTTTTAGTCAAGGAACAATGGAGTTTTGATGCTAGGATCAAATGCTAAGATTTTGTATTTTGGTGTTTTACAACTTTTCGGATTCTTGGGATTTTTGCAGGGATTCAAGGCTTTTCTTCCTTTTGGTGATTCTCTCTCTCTCTCTCTCTCTCTCTCTCTCTCTCTCTCTCCAAAAACCAACCCTTTTAACGTGTGATGGAACAAACTATTTATAGATGGATTTGCTGTGGTTTTTTTTTTTGGGGGGGGGGGGAACAAATGAGTTTTAAACATTTTTGGCATACTGTCCCTTTGTTTTTTAATCACAGTTTTCATAGGCTAATTTGGTGCAAGAAAAACGCAGGCATGGACTGGATCAGCAACACCTTGGAGTGTTGTGGCAGCTGGTTGCAGGACTGTACCATAGCAGGGCAACATGTTACTTTAAACGAGGTTTTGGTGATGTTCTGATCGCAGAAGATCAGAAGCGTAACCTCTAAATGCTGAAGGGGCATCTTCTGGCCGGAGCGTTGAACATAGCCTCCATATGCTGAAAAATCATGTCCTGACTGAAGCATCTTGTTCTGACCAAAGAGCAACGCTTCTGCATGTTCTGATTGAAGTTTCATATTCTGGACCTTGTTTGTAACTTCTGACTGCACTTGCATAGAGGCTGGCTCAGAGGTTCTGAAGTGTCATATTCTTTAGACACTTAGAAAATTTTCTAAATGCTTAGAAAATTTGATTTTCAAAGTAACTTATGACTTTTGATTTTTGATGAACCCATTTCATGCCTTAATGAAATATGATTCTTGGAACTTAATTTTTGATTCAAAAGTCATAGTTTGACTCCTTTTGTGTGTAAATGATCAATTTGCCCTTGTGAACGATTCTCTTGGAAAATTTGTAATTTCAGATTTGCAATTGGATGAAATCAAACTTGAGGGCCCGGGTTGATCCTTTGAGAAATGAGAGGAAAATTTTTGGGGTACAACAGATACAAAATTCAATAAGATCAAACTTAAGAAAACCTCTCTTTATTAACTATTAAGTTAATTATTTTTTAAAATTGAGTTTTCATCAAGACTAATATTGAATAATATAGGTTTCACTTATTGTATGATACATGTTTTATATTAGTAAGATATGTTGGTCAAGTGACTTCACACACAATAAAAGGTTAAACATTTTAGGAAATGTTTTAGAAAAAAAAACATATATTAGTCAATAGTATGTTTTAGAAAAACATGGATTTGAAAAAAAAAATAGGATTAAAATTAGAGTTTAAAAACATTCTAGAAATTTTTTAAAGTTATGCAGTAAAAAATAAAATGTGGGAATATAAAAAGTTAAGGGAAGAGAGAAGACGCCGAAAATTATAGAGATTCAGTCAAAAGAGAAAAAAACCTAATCCTCTCCCCAATAGACCTGAGAGCTTTTAGTAGGTATAACTCACGAACCCTCATATACAAGGAAAATGAAGTTTAAGACTAACTTCCAACCAAAGAATACACTAAGGAGTGAAGCGACGAGTCTCCCTTCCAAACGATGGATCGAAGCAGTTAGTCATCTTTCCACAAGAATCTTTGAGCGGTTAGTCTTAAAGCTTCTAAACAAACCTATGGAGCTTTTAACACCGGGATGAGCTCTCGAACCTAAACGTTGGTTTTATACCAAACTAACAAATAATCTGTAAGGTTTTACCCCTAGGTTGATCTCGAACCGAAATAAACTTTTAACATCGGACTAAACTTTAATCTAAACTTGGTTTTATCACGGGTTAACCAAGAACCTATGAGATTTTACCATAGGTTAATCTAGAACCTAAACAAGAGACTTGATTACACATATCTCAAACCTAAGTTTTTTACGAGTTTAGTTTCCAACCTAAACAAACAATCCCTAAGTGGATAAAATGTTCAACCAAGGTATAAACAAAACTTTCTTGGTGAAATTACACAACTACTCTTCAAGAATTACACTTTTCTCACTCACTAAAGAACTTTCTCGAAAAGCACTTTGACTAAACTTTTAGTGTGAGAAAGTAAACAAAAATATTTTTAGAGAGAGATGTGAGAAGTGAAAACCACATTTCTAGATATGAAAAAGAGTGGAAAGGGACCAATATTTGTAGGCTAGAGGTTGGCAAAAAAATTAAATGATTTTAAGGCTTTTTAAGACTTGTCAATCAATTGTTACATATTTCCAATCGATTGGTTACCCTAAGTTAGTCGGCTATCAAGCCAAAAATGGAAAGGAAAAATATTTAGTTGTTTCACATCATTAAGAAGTTATCCTAATTGTTTAATGCACATTTTTTAATAGTTCCAATCGATTGGAAGAGTGCCAATTGATTGGTAGATACAAAAAGTTCTCCCAAAGCTTTTCTGATAGATCCTAACTCTTATGGCATGGCTTCTAGGCATTTTGAAAAGGGTTTGCTTTGAGAAAAATAAGTTTGATAATAATTTTGTGTGTGTGATTTAGCCATGAACTTTTAGGAGAATTCCATTATTTTACAATATGCTTACTTGGTCGTGTCGAGGTATACTTTCACATACTTCCATATATTTCAAGACCTGTCAGATGTTCCTTGTAGACACTTGCTTGAGTTTACTTGAGATCAGGCTTGAGTTAGATTCCATTTGGTTGTCATCATGATAGAGTCAAGTCCATCAAACCCTAATACTTTGATTTTCATCTTTAACCGATTTAACTGTTTATGCTTGACTTTTCATTATTATACTTTCAATTGTCATCATTAGTCGTCATCATCAAAAGCTATAGTATTTATTAAACTCATGTCATTTTCAAAACAAGGTTTCATATTCTCCCCCTTTTTTATGATGACAACACATCTCTTAGGGGAGATGGTAAAAGAAATAACACATACGTGTCTGGAGTAATTACACCCCCCCTTAATTAAATAAAGAGTGTACTCTACTCTCTTTGAGAGTATACTTTTCCCCTTTGTCGGAATAAAAAAGGCAGGTAAAGATGCATTTGTAGAAATTTAAATATGCAACATAGGCAGATAAGACATATAGAAAAGGAAAAACACCACTCTTTAAAAAAGAACTGAGAATTCAAATTACAAAAGGGAATTTTGATGAATTCAAAAATACAGAATGTAAAAGATTGCATAAAATTAAACACACTTAGGCAACTAGGTGAGACATATTCATTATCAAAATCATCATAGAATAGATCTCGAGGTAGTTGTGTTTGGTCTGGAATGAAGTTTCAGGATATGAAATCGAACTTGTCATTAATCATAATTATCTTTACAATTAAGATTTTGAGTAGGTCGTTACTTGTAGGAAGTTGAGGTAGTGTAGGAAAGGATTGGTCGAAGTTTTCTATTTCTATGGGTACTTCTTGACAACTTGCTTTTCTTTTCTTTTCATTTGATGAATTCATTTCTGTTATTTTTCCATTTACCATGTCGAATTTCATGGACGATATGATTTATTTTCCCATTTTAGTTTTTTCTTCATTGAGTTATTCATCTCCGAGATTATATCCAGTATTTTCCAAAATCTCTGTGATTAAATTTCCATATGGCAGACATACTCCTTCTTTCTTGTTTTCCATCATGTAATCGATTACTTATTTTGCAATGTTCACTTTGATTTTGTTTTCTATTAGCCAATATTATGTCTACATGGACCTGGGTTTTGTGGTTGGAATTTATTTTTCTTGGAAAGAGTATGTGATTAATCACAGAGTGAATGATACAACTTGCAGGGTGGATACATCCAACAGTGAAAGGATTGGGTATGGAGAGTTATGGGTCCTATCTTATGGAGGGTGCAACAAGCTTGTAGTTGAATCTGTCTAATTTTTCTTTAGGTTCAATGATATTATCTTCATGAGGTATATTTAGAATTTCTCTTAATTCTTCTACTGATAGAGTTATTTTGTACCTTTTTACTTTAGTTTGAAGTATTTTGTCTATGAGGTGAAGATTTGATAAAAATACTTTAACTAATGAAGGATATACCCTTTCTAAGGGGATATAAAGGAAGGTGGTTTGGTTGAGTTCTTCAAAGGTTTTTAAAGAATTCAAATTTCTTGAAATCTTCTTGATCTAGGGTGTGAATTCTCATAAGGGATCGATCGCCAAATTCTTGAAAAAATCTTACTTCTTGCTACTTGGTGGTGAAGAAATCAGAGAAGGGGTTGGTTGAAAACTTCAATTTTTTTGGTGCCATGATGATTTTTAAGAGAATAATCTCACACTTACAAGATTTTGAAGGAGAATATGCAATGAAAAAAAGGGAATAATGAATACCTATTTATATTGCGCCTTCTGAATATTTGATAGTGTATTTCTAGCATGAAATCAATGAAGATTGTGATGATTGAAAATCTAATCAAAATCTTCCCAGATTGAGTGTTCCAATCAATTAGTTAAGGGCTCTAATCGATTGGTTCACCAATTTTTTTAGAATTTCGTGCGTTCTTCATTGATGCCGACATTTAAATTTCTTATCGCGCGATTTTGACTTGGATTTGATCTAAAAATCGGTGTGCCAAGCACTTCCAATCGATTGATAAATATGCCAATCGATTGGGCTTACGTAGTTCATTCTCCTTGATGCCTTCCTGGGCCTTGTGCTAGATTTGGTTGCTTTTAAGCACTCATGTTAAGTTTATTTGCACCTTCTTTAAAAAAACACTTGAAAAACTCATCTTTTGGGTTAGAAATATATTTATTGTGATGAGAATTTTTGTATGACTATTTTAAGGGTTTAATCAGAGTTTTTCGATTATTTCAACCTTAAAATAATGTATATCTCTTTTATCAAAAGTTCTTGATAAATACCAGTCATATTATGGTGTATTCCTCTCTACACATCGTTGCACACGAGAGTTGATATAATCAACAAAATGAACAAGTCC
Source organism: Vicia faba (assembly GCA_948472305.1). NCBI lineage: Eukaryota > Viridiplantae > Streptophyta > Magnoliopsida > Fabales > Fabaceae > Vicia > Vicia faba. The sequence goes on from OX451739.1 coordinate 1,273,779,963, forward strand.
ATTACAAACATATCAACTCGACCGATCACTAAGGATCATTAAAAGTTGATACATTCTCAAAACCTTTCCTCTGATTGATATTTGCCATTATTTTGTATCTTGGACTAGAGAATTCGTAAGATATGTATACTTGGAAGTATATGTTAGAACAAAGTTTGATTCTAATCATATCTTAGAGTTTTGATGATAACAATGAAATAAATTTTGTAAAATATACTTTATACTCTGATGTGTATGTTCTCTAGATACATATGATATTCTGACTCATGCATATCAAAAGAGAAACATCATTTTACGCAAGACAAAGCAAACTCTGAAGGAAGCACTCCAAGGTAAACTCTGATGGAAAAGCAATACTAAGCAAACTCTGATTACGCTAGCTGAAGCGAAGATCTGAAAAGAAGCACGCTGAAAGAAACATCTAATAATGCAAGCTGAAGTAAACTCTGATGAACATAAAATGAAGAATACTCTGATAGAAGAATAGTTAAAGTAAACTCTGAAGTGGCAACGCTGCAAGCAAACTCTGAAACTTCCAGAGATAAGTTCTGACAGTACCGTTGGTCATTAAATGCTAAGACGGCTAACGCACTCAAGTGGTACTCGTACGAGAACATTGGAAACATAAAGACAAAGCCAACACGCTTCATTAATGCAAACACTCTCTTCAAGGCAGTAACGGTCAAGGCTGAAAGCTATATATAGAAGATCATTTGTTTCAAAGAAAGGTTACTGATCCACGAGAAACAACCTTACGCTCACTGTTTTCATACTTGTAAACCAATACTGTATAGTGGGTAGATCTTAAGCATTGGGAAAATAATCTTAGTGATAAATCACAGTTTGTGATAAAGCTTATTAGAAGCATTCTGTTTCACTACTATTAAGATATAATTTTGTAAGTGTTCCTTGAGAGACCAGTTGGGTCAGATTTCTTAAGAGGGCTAGGACTAGTTGAGTCTTAGAGGTGTTAGTCACTTGCAGTTGGCTTGTGCTTTGTATTGTTAGTCAAAACTATTTGGTTGTGCATTTGTAATCAGTTTGATTATAGTGGATTAAGTCCTCATTAAGAGAGGTGAAATCACCTTGGCGGGTGGACTGGAGTAGTTTCAGTTTCAAACGAACCTGGATAAAAATACATGTGTCCTTCCATTAGTATTGCGCGAGAAAAAGGAAAAAATTATTCACCCCCCCCCCCCCCTTCTAAGTGTTTTCTCACCCTTCAATTGGTATCAGAGCTCTAGTTCTGGGTGCAAACACCTAACAGTGTCACAAAAAGATCCAGAAGGAAAACACTATGGCAACTGAACAAAACAACAACAACTGCACCAAACCTTCTGCGTTTGATGGAGAAGACTTTGAATACTGGAAGGACAGACTAGAAAGTTTCTTTCTAGGTCATGATCCTGATATATGGGATTTGGTCCTAGATGGGTACACTCGTCCAAAAGACAAAGACAGAAACAAGATTGACAGAAAGAGCATGGATAAACAATAGAAGTTAGATTTCAAGAATCACCACAGAGCCAGAAACATCTTTCTGAATGCTATCTCTAAAACTGAATATGAGAAAATCACCAACAGAGATACAACACATGACATGTTTGAGTCTCTCAAAATGACTCATGAAGTAAATGCTCAAGTAAAAGAGACAAAAGCTCTGGCTCTCATACAGAAGTATGAAGCCTTCAAAATGGAAGAAAATGAGTCTATTGGAGTTATGTTCTCGAGATTCCAAACTATGATTGCTGGCCTGAGAGTTCTGAACAAAGGATACACTAAGGCAGACCATGTTAAGAAAAATATCATAAGTTTACCCAGAAGATGGGCACCTATGGTTACTACATTCAAAGTGTCAAAAGATTTGAATGATGTATCCCTTGAAGAACTTATCAGTGCTTTAAGAAGTCACGAGATAGAACTTGATGAACATGAGCCTTAGAAGAAAGGTAAGTTTGTCGCCCTTAAATCTATTAAAAAATGTGAAACTACACTTTTCAGGAAGAAGAAGGAAACTCTGAAGATTCTGCATCAGAAGAAGATGAGTTATCTCTGCTCTCCAGAAGGATCAACCAGATGTGGAAGCACAGACAAAAGAAGTTCAAAACTACAAGAGGTCAGAAGATAAACCATAATCTTCTGGACATAAGAAGTCAAGCAGGAGAGATATAGTCTATTATGAATGTAAATAACCAGGACACTACAGAAGTGATTGTCCTAAGCTGCAAAGAGAAAGGCAAAAGAAAAAGTTTGGAAGAAAGAAAGTCATGATGGCCACCTGGGATGATTCAGAATCTTCTGAAGCTGAATCTGACTCAGAAGATAAACACGCTAATCTAGAGTTTATGACTACCATAATAGATGACGATGACTCAGACTCTGATTCAGAACCAAAAGAGATGTCCTTAACAGCTCAGTTGAAAAACCAGTCATGGTACCTAGACTCTGGATGCTCGCGACATATGACGGGGAGAAAGTCTATGTTCCAAAGTCTGGAACTTAAATCTGGAGGAGATGTCAAATTTGGAGGAAATAAAAAAGGAAAGATTATTGGTTCTGGAACCATTGGAAACGGTAACCTTCCTTCTATAACTAATGTTTTATTGGTAGAAGGATTAATGCATAACTTGTTGTCCATAAGTCAATTAAGTGACAACAGTTATGACATAATCTTTAACCAAAAATCCTATAGAGTTGTTAGTCAAAAAGATGGATCAATCCTTTTTACTGGCAAGAGAAAGAACAAAATCTATAAAATTAATCTTTCTGATCTTAAATCTCAAAATGTAAAATGCCTTATGTCTGTTAGCGATGAGCAATGGGTCTGGCACAGAAGATTGGGACATGTTAGCATGAGAAGAATATCTCAAATTAACAAACTCAATCTGGTCAGGGGACTTCCCAATCTGAAGTTCAACTTAGAAGCTCTTTGTGAAGCATGTCAGAAAGGAAAATTTTCAAAACCTTCTTTTAAGTCAAAAAGTGTGTGATACGGTGGGAGAACTGACTTGGGATTTTGCGTTTATGTTTGCAAATGTTTCGGTTTAGCAAGAGTCACCACCGACTTTTTATTTTATCCTAAGGAAAGGTCAAAAAGCACAGGAAAGACCTTTGAGATGTTTTCTTGGGTTCGGGGAGTAGATTATAGAAAGGGAAGATATTAGCACCCTTTCTATCCATGGTTATCCATGGGCTCTTAGTTACTTGCTTAGATCACTTGCTTTGCATTTTTATTGTTTGAAATGGTGCTTTTCAATTGTTTGAAATGGTGCTTTGTGTGTGATTTTGAAAGATGTTTTGAAAAGAGGCCATCATTGTGGCAACCTTTGTAATGATTCTTGTTTGAATGTATACAAAGATGTTTTTGTCTTTTGAAAAGTTTTCAATGTTTGAAAGTAGGGTTTTGAAATTGTGTTGTGAAGTGTGTTTTGAAAATAACAAGGATGTTTTTGCAAGCGTGATCAAGTAACTAGAAGCTATCTACCCTATTCTACTCAAATATCTTTCTTATGTTTTTTAACCCTTTTAACAGTGTTGTTTCACCATTGTATTTGGTGAACAGCCTTGTGTTAGGATGTTAACGGGACAGGCGCGGGTCATCGTATAGACCATGATAGCAATGGTGTCAAGTATCTTTGGCAATTTTCTTAAGGGACTTGATCATTTTGTTTAGGCAACTCAGATAGCGTCATCGAGGGACTATGATCTTTTGTTTTTTTTTTTGTTTTGCCAAAGTACTTGATATGCAACCATGGCCCATTTTTGAAGGCAACAAGTGGATTGTAACCCTAGGGGTGCAAGTGTGCATTGTGTTTGTTTTTCATGCATATTTATCTTGGATTAGGTCAAACTAATTGTTGATTTTATTTGCATACAAACCCTAGGTCTAAGCATGACATAATTGAAAGCTTTTAAATGCGCGAGAATTTAAATGCTATACTATTACAACATGATATAGGGAGGGGGGGTACAAATTTGAATTGGGAGTATTTGACAAGAAAATAAAATCTAAGTTATTACAACCATATCGAATGTATAGGCAATATTTAAATGTACAATAATTGAAATAAATACAAATAAATAAAAGTCAAATAAAATGTACTATGCAAAAAAAAAAGTTTTATGTATGTAAAAAGTATATATTTTTTTTAATGTGAAATATAAATAAATAAAAAAAGTCAATTTTTATTATTTTTCTATTTAGGGCAAGAATCCTCATTCTTAATGAATAATATTATTTATTAATTATATACAATAATATATTAATTTATGCATAAAAATAAAAGTATATTATGAAAATGATATTTTTTAGTACAACATATTAATAAAAATGAAAATGTGATATTTATGTATTTTTTAACCTAATTATTTAATAATAAGTATATAAGTATATATATATATATATATATATATATATATATATATATATATATATATATATATATATATATATATATATATATATATATATATATATATATATATATATATATATATATATATATATATATATATATATATATATATATATATATATATATATATATATATATATATATATATATATATATATATATATATATATATATATATATATATATATATATATATATATATATATATATATATATATATATATATATATATATATATATATATATATATATATATATATATATATATATATATATATATATATATATATATATATATATATATATATATAATATATATATATATATATATATATATATATATATATATATATATATATATATATATATATATATATATATATATATATATATATATATATATATATATATTATATATATTAAATATACAAAGATAAAAATTAATTATTTACAAAAAATGGGTATTTTCAAGAAAATGTTTTCAAATGTAAATAAAAATAGTAAATGAAAATAAGTATATTTTTTGTATTATTTTTTAGTTTTATTAAGAAAAGAAAATAGTTTATTTACATATATATACTTAGTAAAATAAAATAAATATCAAATAAATATGAAAAAATATAGAAAATTATTTTTGGCATTTTTTATACTTAGACAAAAAATAATAAAGTCAGAATAAAAAATAAAAATGTCAAAATGATAAGTATTTAAATAAATGGGCCATGGGGTGTAAACTGAACAAAAGGGTTGTCAAAAGCAAAAGGACCCAGGCCCAACCCAGAATCACTTCTTCTTCTTCCTTGGAACAAAACCTGCGCGCGTGCTATGTCCAAAACCGTAACTCCTGATTCTTTGATCTTTTGACAAAACTCATAACATGAACATTGTAGAGAATTAAACAACGAATTCAACCATATAAAAAACTTGGATTAACTCTCAAAGACCAGAGAGAATTTCTCTGGCACTAATTTCTAACCTAGTTTTTTCAGAAAGTTCATGAGTGAAATTCTCTTAGCACGATTAATGTAAATGAAAACTAAGCATATGTATGGCTTCAGGGCTATGAGTATAACATATTTCATTCACAAACTTAAGCCTAACCATTCCTAAATAGGGAGATAGAAGTCCATGAAATACCTGTTTCAGTTGACTTCGAGCTGGACAATGCAGCAACCTTCAATGGTGTTTGAGCTTCTTTTGAGCTTGCCTGAGGTCCAAGGAAGCTTCTTCAATGCTTGGCTTGCTTTGAAACAACTTGAATCGTGTTGTAGAACTCAACCTGCAGAGCTTTGAAATGAAAATGGCAAAGTGTGTTAGAGGTGTTACAACTTGCAATGGGGGCCTGGGATAGTTCAGGTGAGTTGATTGGAAGGTGTTTGAACTATCTTTGGATAAAATGCACGATGGAATTTGGTTATGGCTTGCAAAATGCAGAACCTGCCCTATTTTGCAGAAAAACAGTGATTCTGAGTATGAGGAGGTTTGAGTGATGAAAGGGTCGTGTTTCAGGCTTGTTGGGAGGTATGGAACTTGTCTACAATGTTTGTCTAAGCTTGTCTTAACAGATATGAGAGATGGTATGTGTTTTGCCCCTTTTCTTCTTTTTCAAGCAAGCATGTGGAAGTGATGTTATAGCTTGGTAAAAGCCCTCCTATCATGCTGCATCTTTTGCTCTTGGTTTTTGGAATTGATATCTTCAATCTTGCTTCAGAGATATGGCCCCATACCTCAAGGATTTTGGTTTGACATAAAGTGTACTTTTACAAAAATGGCATTTTACCTTTTTCCAAATAAGGGTTAATCTTGTATGTAATGTCCAAATGGCCAAGATAACACCTTAATTCAATGGTTATGCATTAAATTATGAAGTGCAAGTTGGTTTTGAGGCCTGCAAGCTAGCACCAAACATGCTAATTTGAAAATGCAAGTTTGTATGAACATGTATTGGTCATGGACAAAAGTGAGTTTTTGCCAACTTCAAGCATTCGATTCTCTCTAACCACAAGGGTGTTTGAGGAGTTCTTGGATAATTTGGAAAGCTTGGAACATGCACAATAATCCATCTTTGAAATTCAATTTGAAACTCCAAGTGGAACTATGTGAAAAATGGCCAAGAAGATGGGTCAAAATCCTGCCTAAACTAGGGCAAAATTTCCCTAAGTTAAAAGTTTTAGGTACCGTTGTTCCAAAAATCATAACTTGAGATAAAAGCTTCCTTTGAGAAAACTTTGTGAATAAAAGTTGTAGACTTTGTGATGGACTACAACTTTCATGTTGCAAGTTTTGTTTGAATCCGTTTTCATCTTGGTGAAAAATGGGACAAAGTTAGGAAAAAATAAGAAAATTTCATAACTTAGAAAATTTCAAGTTATGAAAATTTTCCATTTTAAACCCTAATTTGCATTTTTGGATTTCTTGATGAACAAGTTTCATAATTTAACATGTCTTGATGAAAAATAACTCTTGGCACTTGATTTTGACCAAAAAGTCAAAGTTTGACTTTTCAGTGTACAGTCAAATTTTGATCAGTTGACTGAAAAATTCATCTGTCAATCCTATGCAATTGAGATCTTCTGAACTTGTTGAATGGGTCAAGACAATGTCATTTAGTCCTTGTGTCCATATTTGAGCTTGATTTGCCATTGGTTAGGTCAAACAGTCAAAAATTGCCTTTGTACAATCAAAACCCTAAAAATGACCATTTTGCCCTTCTGGTGATCTGATCAAATTTCTTGTGGAATTGTAATCCAAACTTGATCAAATGACATATATGAGTTAATTATGTTGATGTGGGTCAGAAATTATGAGGTTTGACTGTCAATTGGCCACAGTTGACTTTTTCCCCAATACAGCTGATTTCTAGGTCAACTGTCCAATTGACTGGGCAAAAATTTGAATCAAGGCTTGAAACTTGGTATGGACAAACTTGTGAGTCCAACATGAAGTATGAAAGTCATTTTGGACATTGTGGGTCAAAACATACCTGTGCAAACTCAAGCCCTAATTTAGGTCAACAGTGCAATGAGGTGTCTTGAGCAGAGCAAACCCTAGCCTGATCTTCAGTTCCAAGAATCTTGTGATGAGAAAATGTTGAAGAAATGGGAGGGCAAATTTTGGGGTACAAAAAAGTGTTGTTTCTTCCTCTAGGCCGTTGGAACTTCTTCACATTGATTTGTTTGGACCAGTTAAAACTACATCCATCAGAGACAAGAAGTATGGATTGGTCATTGTTGATGACTACAACATATGGACATGGGTTAAGTTTTTAAAACACAAGGATGAGTCACATTCTGTGTTCTTCGAT